>JADDOH010014618.1:0-12860 GCA_016648135.1 Agrypnia vestita | reverse complement strand
CATGTATTATAGATATAACATGCATCATCGATATTTATAGAATCAAGAGGCACGCGCATGATGGTGGTTTCTGCCCTATGTATCTATAAAAATGCAATTTAATTGTCTGTGAGTTGGAATATCTTGTCACCGTGATCTCTACAATGAAGTTAGGAAGCAAACCAATTAGCATCTGCGATATCCGGTTGATTAAAGGAGACTATAAGGAGGAATAAGCATATGTTTACAGATAGCAAGGCCCGAATCTACAAAATCTGTATCAAACCTATTATGACACATGGTGTAGAAACCAGGAGTGACCAGGACAGTTAGGACCGAAAGCCTTATTTGGATGACTGAGATGAGAGTATTGCGCACTATAGCGGAAAGGACTCTCAAGGATAGGGTTAGAAGCTCTGAAGTAAGAGAGACCTGTCATATAAAGTACATCGTGAGATGTAATAGAATGAGACGGCGGTATTAGAGACCACGAGGATAGGATGAATAATACAAGAATTCCCCATGTGGTTGACCACAAAACACCCATGGAACATAGCATGCCAGGAAGACCGCCAAAAGTGTGGAAAGATAGCTGGTGCTCCATTTCCCAAGAGAATGGCTCCCGCTCAATCACACATATATGATCTAGAATAAAAAGAAGAAGAAAAAGCATTTATAAAAGTACATTGACATTGGGAGCTCCGGAAAAGATTTACACCTCTCCATGACCTCCCATTAAGGTTGTATCATCTGTGATATGTGTTCTATAAGTCTTTTATTTTCTATAAGTATCTACATCGTGTTATTCGAGTCTGGATTAAGTGCCAGACTATGAGAAAAACAGCAGCGAGAAATATCCGTATAAACCGTGCTCATACTTAAGCTGTATATTAAGTACATACGTATATATGTAAGCCCATATTTGGGCTCAACTCCGTATTTATTTACTGTCAGTTTTATCGTCATATTAATGTGTTATTAAAAATACACACTATTATTCAATTATTAACGTCCTTGACAAGTTCCCCGCCTTTCACTCATTGGAACACTTTATTCACCTCTGACTTCCACGACGCATAACGTGAACACTGATGAATGCCGTGTCTGCGCCCAGGTATTTGTAAAGTATTGTTGTAAAGCGATTTGCCACTGACAGCTCTGCATGACTTTACCAAGGCTATACTGAATTATTTGTATTTTTTCTATAATATTTCGTAAATTACCTCTGTAATTGACGATCATTTTAGTTTTTCTTATTGTAGCTACCTTTAAATATTCCTCAAAAGTGAATACTTGTCTAGGAAAATAGGACTAACTTGCCGGTGTCCTGGAATGGGGCTCGAACCACCGACCACCAGATCATTAGGCGAGATAGTGATCATGACCACTACACCGACTACTCAATTATTTGAATATAAAGTTTCTTTAATATCCATTCACATTGGATTAGACTACTACTGTAATAGTATACCTATACATTTTCAGTGTACCAGAATTTCTATGGTTTATAAAATAATATTTAATAAAAGGATATTATAAGACACATTAAATATTATATTTTTTAATCAGGCACGTAATATTATTTATAATAATAGTATGAAATATTTACAAAATCTTTCTCTCTTTATTTAATTATTTAAAAATTGTATATGACATACGATTTTGTTTTTTTATTTATAATTTTCTAAATTTTTTTATATAATATATAAAAAATGATAATGTAATAAACAAACAAGTAGGAGTGTGAAAATATTTTACTGATTGATCATTCTCACATTGGTACCATTTTTTCACCTTAATGAAATATATTTTTTACATTCCTTTTGATGTTTAACCTTCACGCATTTATAAAAGTGGTAATATTAATTATTATTCGTAATTTTAAAAATGTTGGTAAAAAATATCTGATATTGTATGGTGTGTGGATTGTGAATTACTATGATTATAAATATGTGGTGATAGTGTTTATGTCACTGATTACACATCACAATGCACCTGCCTGTAATATTAAATTTGATTACTTATAAGGGCAATCTGTAGATTGTTTCACCTAATTGTAAATTATAATTATAACATTTTACAAGGGCTGCCTTATAAAGACAAGGTGTGGTAATGGCGTCGCATTCTCACGTAACCGGGGGGAATTCGAAGGAGTAAAAATTAGTTATCAACAAATAGACTGTGAGAAAAAACTGCTCGTGAGACCACAGAGGCGAGTAATAGCAGCGCCAGAGAGAATTTCGTAAAATAATTATTGCACGAATAATACGCGCGCTCTGTATGGCGAAGAGGGCCGCGATGCTGCGTTATTATGAATCATATGGATGATGCAAATAATTCTCCTTAACTTGAAAGAGGTCCTATTTTGTAATTGGAAGATTTTCCAACAGAGTGCTGGTTAACTTAGTAAAAAACTAACCCACAATAACCAAGTTTTTATTTTACTCCCTTTCTTTGTAAATTAAGTTTGCCACCATGTTATAGTTGATTGACTGAAAATGAAACATGTCTAGACAAATGTCTACGTCAAAAATCTCTAAAAATATCTCTTTATTATTTGATTTCTTCCCAAAAAACCGAAGTGTGCTGTCATCTATGAACCAATTGTCATAAATTTTCGAAATTCGTAGTGAAGTACCTATTATACCTACCGACGGAGTAATTCAAATTTTAAATATTCCATGACGTTACCGGGCCGCCGGCGCCGTTGGTATTAATCAAATTTTTGTAATAATTCCAATTTGACAAAACCATTAAAATTTCAAAAAATCTAAAATTATACTATAATTATCATTATTTTTTAACGAAAATTTGATAGTCATTCAGTTCAATTTCGGGAGCTGTGACATCTTGATTACCAATATACACTGAATTATTATGTCCAAAACATCCAAAACAGTCCGGAATGGTGCAAGTACAATTGCAAATGAAGTATTAAAGTTTTGCGAAGCTGAAAAAGTAAATAATGGACCGATATTACCGTTTGATAGATTGATAGATTGAGCGGCCGCCATTACTAATTCGTTTCTTTAATGTTGCCCGACCAAATTTCTATCAAAGGCTTTGACACCGGTCACCGGATATTCTGTACATTATGTATATTGTGTAATAAATTTACACACTGGCAACTTCTGTTAAGCGACAGGGACGCCCTCCCTCGCACGCCAATTTATAGGGGTCGCATTCTACTATATTCACAACACTATACACCACAACCATGGTATTGTTAAACTTTCACCAATATTTATCACATGCGTGTTAATCTTGTCAGATACAAGCATGCACTAACTACAGAACAATCAGGAATCTAACGGGAGAGAGTGAGAGGGGGCGGGATCGAAAGTGGGTGTTACTAAATCTTTTGTGAAAGTTAAATTAAACAATGGGCTATATGGAAAATTGATTTGGTTATTAATTAAAGGTGCTTTATTATTCACCGCTTCCCTGAGGTAAAAAATTTCTAAATTATTTAATTTTAAATCTTTATTATCAGTATTTAATATTTTCACCCCAGTTTTTGAGTCAAATTTATGATTATTTTCTATGAGATGGTTTGCAAATTCGGAAAAATTGTCGTTATTAAGACACCTCATATATTTTTTGATTCTAGTATTAAAATGACTAGATGATCTTCCAATATAATGTGATAGACACGAGCTACATGTTAATTGGTAGATTCCTGAGTTGACTATTATATAAGGAAGATTTTCGCACAATATTTTTATATGCATGTTCTGAGAATTCAATTAATGAATTTTGTTTACAGAAGGATGATGATTATTAATTAAAATAAATTTTACATTATAAGTCTGATAGAAACAAAGATATTTATATTAGAAAAGTGTATGAAAGTTTTTGTAGGGTGGCCCAGGATTTATGCTTCTCTCGCTCTGTCACCATCAACTTAAGTATTGAAAGTCTGTCTTTCGCTCTTGGATAGTTGAGAAGTTTGCATGTCTAGTCCACGCAGCCCCAGTAACACAATAAGATAAGTTAGAAATATATAAACATATATAAATAACAACAAAAATTAAACATATATAAAATCATTCACATCAAAGGTGTAGGAGAATCCTGCTTCGGAATACCCTCTCAGAGACATGGAACAGATCAATGTCCAGAGTAATATTGTTCAGCATAAAAGTAGCTCTTCCGACAGGCATAACCATTGGCAGGTTGGTCCTGCATATTGGAATGTGAAACAATCTACGCTGACGCTGTCTTAGGTAATTATCGGGAGCATAGAAACCAATACTCCGCTGTATGATATAATATTATCGGTGCTGTGACATCAAAGTGTATTCACGGGGGCTGTGGTTAATATGACCAGTTGATTTTTGAACTCACGAACAGTTTTTGTAATATGTGCTGATATATCACATTACGGAGGGCGCCATTTAAGGCAACTCACCGCCCTCTCGCCGCCGTGTGATTGGTTATTTTTAGTCGTGACCGTCATTTTGTCGCATTAACAATGTTAACAAGTATATTATTCAACTTTTACTTTTTTCGTGTCAGAGGTCACACATGTGCGTTGAATATCATTAATGGGCACATTAACACTTTCAGTGCCGTGCGGTCATGTTATGATTACTACTTGCATTGTTTGTGAACACCGAATAGAATTAACGAATTTCCACACGTTTGATTGCTTGCCGCAGTGATTAAAGAATTACCAAACATAGGTTATGATTACGTTGCAGGGACACGCTTAAAACGTTGCTATTCCCATTATACCCCACATTAACGTGAGTAAAAAGAACACCGTGTTAATATTTTTGCATACCTTTTGTGGTATTTGAGTAATGACATCACTATCATTAAAAGTATACAACAATAATTTTATTTTAATGATTAGAAAAATTGTGAAAAATAATAAATATGTCTCTCCATTTACATTCTTAATTAACCGCCTACATAAATATTCAGCCATCGTATCGATATCCTTGCAAGCTAGGTACTCCAATTCATCGAGATTTTCAGAACATCTATAGCCAGTATTTTATTTATACTGATGATATTTCAATAATATTTTTATATGAAAGTATATTTTAAGAGCACAGTTACTGGATTTGCTCCCCAGAGGGATAAATTAATTCAGTTTCAGTTTCAGCGCCGATAAATCGGCGTTTATTAGCACAATAACTTTTATAACAGCTTGCAACGAAACATAATTAATGGTGAGAATATTTGCAGAAAATTATGAGAAAAAAATAACAACGGATGTCTCTAGCAGAGACCAGTGTAATATATGAAATGCTCTTGATTCGAAACATATAGGTACATCACTTTAAAAATTTGATTGTGTGTTGTGGAATTGGCGAACGTTGCATTGTGTAGAATGACCACTTAAGCCAGCTCATACAGGCTGTTAGCCTTGAGCCATCGTATAAGAGACTTCCATCCCCATTTTTCATATATAAATAGCTTCGTCTCTGCGAGACTTCTATAATTTATCCTTAAATTATAGAATTAAATTAAATTATTGTAAAAATTGTATAGAATTGTAGAGCATAAGATATATTATTAATTTTAGATTGTACCATGCATTAGATTAGATGTAAATGTAAATATGTAGGTTATTATGGATAGTATATTAGTAATAGATTTAAGAATGTAAAGTGTTAAATACTAGTCAATATACAATGTAATATTGACTAACTTAAGAAATAATTTTTTTTTTTAAATTGATAATATTTCCTTTACATACCCAGCGTATCACTGGTATTTATTTAATATATACTATTTTTCCAAATTCTAATGGAAATATTTCTTGATATGTCGTGGCGAATATTGTTTTCGTACATGATAATTAAACAAAATTTAAAAACATACTTATAAAATGAAATGTGATAAATAACTTTGTGAAAATTGACAAATATTGTATAAATTTATTTATTTGGTAAAATATGTACGATGCGAGCATTGATGACGTCCGCTGAATACGTTATACGACCAGGTAAATCAGATACTGGAAGATAGTTGTGTTAGTAGTCTCTACAATCAACTATCGTATTTGAGAAGATGCAAAATTTTCATAAGGGGATAATTTAACGTTTAAAAGTTCTTTTAGCAATATTTTAAGAATAATTACGGTACGGAGTAGCTTGGTTACGATTCTCGACTAGTGATCCCGTAATCGGTGGTTCGAGCCCTATTCCAGGAGATCAGCAAGTTAGTATTATTTTCATAGAACAAACGTTTAGCTTAGTTTTAAACGTAGTAAACATATTGATTCGACACGTAATCCGTGTTCGCGTGTCTAATTTAATAAAAAATACGTCAATAATATCCAAATACGTAATCAAACCAGCTCTCATACTAGTCGTTGGCCACTTTAGTTAAAATTGATCACTAAAATAAAACAAAAACATCGACATCTCGATCTGAGACCGACTTCCGAAATTTTTTCTGCGATTTGGGGGGCCATTTGGGGGGCGATTTGGGGGGCTATAATTTCCAAAATCGTGACTCAAAGAATACCGGACCAGACTTCCGAGTACTGGTTTGAAAAAGGTATGCAAAGTGGTGTTAGATAATTTTACCACCAAAACTAACGAGTTTTTTTGGCTGTTATATAAATGTAACGAACACATTCCGATACACATAATGCCGGGTTTTTTTTTACTTGGCGTTATTAATTAGGACATTTGAAAATGTTATTTTATAATTTATGTAATACAAAACAATTGCGGAATACGTCGGCGGATCGTTTCTATCACAATAATATAATTAAATATTTCAGTTGCTAGCGGCCACATTTTTTTATTGTTTTATATGAAAATTTTATAGTTTTGATATGACTCTTTGCTAATGAATTTTTATCATTATCTTCATCCCCTTGTTCTAGTAGGGATGGAGGCCCAAAGATTCAACAAGTTGCTTACATAATCCCCTGTCTTGCGCTGCTTCTGCACGAGTCAACCAGTCTAGACCAATTCTGTTTTCGTATACATTTTTTGCTGCTTCTCCCAGCTTAATCTGGGGCGCCCCACTGGCGGTCTTCCTTCCGGGGTTGCCAAGAGGATTCTTCTTGGTATTCGTTACTCTGGCATTTTTAGCACATTTCCAAGCTACCTCATTTTAAATTTTTCTATGTCAGCACTTTTCATTCTGTCCATCAATGTGACTCCTGCTACCCCCCTTAGAAAACTCATCTCGGTAGCCCGGATCCTTGCTCTCACTCTCTCCGTCAGGATCCAAATATGATGGCCATATATTAGGGTGGGCCTGTACACAGATTTGAAAACCGTCAGTCAATCAGCTCGAATTTACTTATCACCGCACTATATAGAGAACGTAGAACACGGGCTGCAGCTCCGATTCTTCTATTTCACTTTCCTGCCTCCCATCGCTAGAAAATTCCACCCCAAGGTATTTGAATTTTTCGACTTCAGCTGGATCCCCTGAATGCTGATCGAGCACTGCTCGTCTGTCTCTTCCTACGACCATAACCTCTATTTTTGCAGTACTAATCTTCATCCCAACTTGAGTGCACTCTTCATTGAAAGAGATTATCCACCCTTATAGGTCCTCTTGTGTGGGCGCCAGCCTCGATATATCATCCACATCTCCAACTCTCACAGCCCTTGCTGTTTGACTGATTATTTATTTGCTGTGTGGTGTAATAAAATGTGTTTAAAGTCGAAACAGTTCATGGCTTGGGTTGTTTTTTTTTAATACATTAGATTAACTAATTTTTGTCGATACTAACACCGCACCAAACTAAGCAATCAGATAAATTATTTTAATAGAAAATTTAAAAAAGTCATTTACACTAAAAATGTGCGAAATTTATTTGAATATAGTTGATTCGCGAGTAGGCCAAAGAGATCTTACAAGCATAGCGAAACAGATATTCCCCAGTATCGGCAGTCTCGTAAATAATGTCCGCTTCTATTAAATCTGTGTAAATCACAACAGTGGCGGACAGAAAGTCTCAGCTGGAGCGAATTCTGTCGTAACAGAGATGGAACCTGTTTAAAAATCTGGGGTATCGAATACTTGGCACTTCTCCGCGCAAGGTGCTCGTCGACGATCCATATACGATCGTATGTACGTTATCGTGACGTTCTTGAACTTACGGCTCTTTGAACATCGTCGGCGACATTGCCTTAGGGTACGAACATGCCAAAGATGCTTCACTGCGATACCTCGCGGTCGCGGCTTAGCTCGCTATCTCGATGTCACCTCCATGTAAAACAAATACACGCTAGTAGATACGCACGCACATGCCGAAAGATACCTCACTGCGATACATCGCGGCCTACATGGAGGTTTAGCTCGATGCTTTCGTGATAACAAAATATTTTGTTTTCACATCGCGGTCGACCGCGAGCAGCGATGTGTTCTGGCTCGTGATTGGTCATATTCGCCTCAGCCTAGCGAATCTGTCCAATCACGATCCAGATCACATCGCTGCTCGCTGTCGACCGCGATGTAAAAACAAATGGATCTGTCATCTGTCATTAATCCCGTATTGCTCATGTCACGATCGCTATAGTTATCTTTTAAACTGTTTTTACTTGATAAATACTGTGAATTGAATTATGGATAAGGAGGTGCTAATTGATTTGATTTTTAATATTCCTGCTTTGTGGGATAAGCGGGAGAAAAATCACCACAACAAATAGCGAGTATCGACATCGAGGTGCGATTGAACCGACATGTTCGCACCGCCATCCATGTAAACAGCGAGTATCGACATCGAGATAGCGAGCTGAAACCGCGACCGCGAGGTATCGCAGTGAGGCATCTTTGGCATGTTCGTACCCTTAGTCAGAGAACACGCAAAGAGGTCAATTCCACACTACAGGTGCAGTGGAAGATTATCTTTTATGGGTTGTGCTGTTTTCATGAAAATTTTCAATATTAATCGATTGAAGATAGCTTGCGGGATGGCGAGAATATTTGGAGGGAAATGGGATTAGGAATAGGAAGATTAAGAGGAATGACGAGACGAGAAATGGACTGTATTGGTCGAGAAAGAGAAGGACGTTTTGATTCATTCACCTTTGTCTCTTGGCGCCTCTTTCAGATGTCGCCTCACCAAACACTTGATCCAAAACGCGATAATCCCGCTGTCCGGCGGTGACGAGACGAGAGAATGTTATACATGATATGCACAATTAAATACAAGACGAGAATTTACAGGGCAGGAGGCGAGAAAAATGTGTCCTGTCACTTCAACAACGAGATAGCGAGATTGTCGAAACGAAAGATAAACTGGTAACTATGGAAGGTAGGATAAATTTCGATAGAGCCAAATCAAGATTATCAAGATAATAACAGTACGCGTAAATTAACTAAAAAATGTCCGTATTGTTTACTATTTATTTGGAATCATTTGGAAACTGTCAGATTCATATTTGATTCTGACAGCTGAAACCGAAGGTAGGTATCTAATAAGTAGAATTGTTATAATATTCGATGAAGTTGTCGTCAATTCTAATAATACAAAACACACGGCGTCTCATCCCAGAAATCCTAGTTGCATTCAGACGGCCGTGAAAGCAAACAAGAGATTGCATGTTTCGAAGCTATTTAAACTGAAGCACTCGCCTTTGTTTATTCGATTTGTTTTTTGGAATTATTTTTAACAAAGATGTTAAAAGTGGGCATTATTTATGGGACAGCCTGATATATTATAAAAGATTTGCGTGTCTTATTATTTCAAGAGTTGATTAATGTGTCTGTGCGGCTGTGTGTGTGCGCCGCGGACGCACACACACGGACGCACAATAGAGAAAGCAAGGTCACACGGTGGCATTTGCACAATAAATTTATTGTTGAATTGCATTATAGTGGTGCCTACTCACGTGGCTGATATCTGCCTCAGTAATTATTACCGCAAGCTGGAAGAGAATTCATTTGACTGGTCGATCTTTGTTCAACCGTCATCTGTTAATTTAAACGTAATAAATATAATTTAAAAAATACACAAAACTGTTTTTACTGCATTGGACTGAAGGGATAAAATATTCTTCTAGAGAATGTAAAATAAAACAGAGAAATATTATTATATTCAATGCAGACGTCACGTAAAGTAAAAAAAAGAATTATTATATAAAATTGAACCTATTAACTAAATAAAGAAATAATAATAATCATGGTAGAAGGTTTAAAACAAACTTAATATTATGTTATTGAGAAGGTTCGATTTCGTACTTTAATGTATTTTTCTTTACTATAATACAGACTATCACAAAGATTAAATCTCGAAACCTTTTATTACCAGAAGACCAATTTTAGCATCCATCCATCTTCAGCTTTACAACCCTTGGTGGGTTCCTCCAAGAAAGTCCTCCATGGTGCTCTGTTGCTGGCTGCAATTTTCCAGTTTTGCTGCCCCAGGGCCCGGCAGTCCACAACGACACCATCTAACCACCGCAGTGTTGGGCTTCCGACACTCCTTCTACGTGTAGATGTCCCAGCCAGCGCAATCTGTTAATCAATTTTAACATTGAACCATAACTATACATTATATAATTCTTTACACATAGACTTCCTTGATCATCACCATACTTTTTGCCCCCTTAACCTAGGAAGGTCGGGGTCCAGATTCTGGTCTTGCGCCACTTCGGTACTAGTTGACCAATCAAGGTCCATTGTTTTTTAAATCAATATTTTTTGCTGTTTGTCCCAGCTTTGTTACGCGACTCATACAAATCTGGGGCAACCCATGGTTTGCCTACCCCCAGGTATATCTTATTGGTCGTTCTTTTGGCATTCGTATGTCCAAGTCCGTAAACAGTTTATGTTTTTTCTTCTTTCTTCCTTCTTCTTTGCATACAGTTGTCTCTATCATATGAGACACGGCTCCTAACTCACCTGTACACCTCGTCTTGGCTCGCCCCCACGGATAACCCCAGGGTTCCTTAGCTAGATGAACTACACATCCTTCCATCGCCGTGGCTCTATTCCAGGTCTTCTTCGTCTTAAAGATTTATTTTTTGGACTGTCATACTGATTCATTTATGGTTGTGAATTTGAAAGAGGGGATAGGTTAAATTAGTAATTTTAAAAATGCATTAATTAAGATGTTGCGTACACTCACTTAATTGTAGATACAAGCCGGTTTTTACGGCTAACAAATTACAGGATACAGCCGTAGGTAATAAAACATGGATTGCTTACTTTTACAATAAACATTCATACGTAGATTTGAGCATTCATAAATCTATTATTATCTTATTAAATTGAGCCTTGAAAGGTGCCAATCAGCAGGTGTTTTTTCTCTCTCAGATCGTGCGAGCCTTTTACAAACTTGTTTTAAATAGCTCTGTAAAGTTTATGTCTATCGCATTACACCAACAAATGCACATAGTGAAAAAAATCGACAACTTTATAAGAATTTGATAAAATAGTCTTGC
Source organism: Agrypnia vestita (assembly GCA_016648135.1). Taxonomy (NCBI): domain Eukaryota; kingdom Metazoa; phylum Arthropoda; class Insecta; order Trichoptera; family Phryganeidae; genus Agrypnia; species Agrypnia vestita. Next base: position 1,509 of record JADDOH010014618.1, on the reverse strand, counting down.
TTCAATAGATTGATAAATAGAGCAACTTTATTTTTATCAGAAATAACTGCTTTAACTTGTTGTCGGTATTGTATATCACAAATAAGGAAGTTCTTAGAACAATTGATTTAATCCTTAATTAATATCAAAAATTATTTATGATTTTAAAAATGAATTAAGGGGACTTGGGTGGGGTAACCGTATTTCACTAAGGGTCCTAGAGAGCGTTAGATTTATAAAATTAAGGCGTTTGATATAAGACATGTACACGCTGAGTTTTGTTTGACTATGATTTAAAGTTGTGAAGTGTTAAATTTATTGTGTATAGCTCTTCTGTATTATAGTTATTAAGTAGAAATGTATAGCTTTTGATATTTCTCCATACCAGCATGCTTTTGCTGCCTGGTGACTTCCTGGGGAGTTTTTTTTTGTCTTCTTGTCTTTTTATTATATTTTTATATTTATTTGTATTTAAAATAAAATGATTGAAAGTTAAACTATTTGTTTTCAGTCCATTTTATCCAAATCGATTAATAATCAGCGAAGTTATTGGAAAATAAACATTTGGCCGTTACACTCGTAATCACTCCGGCGGACGAATCTGCGATCGAGCGATAAACCCGTGCTGCCACGTGGCGCTGTACCGTGGGTTCATTGACGTGACGTCATTTCCGTAACAAGATATCGTTTCAAATATCAGTTTTAGATGATTTACTATATCTGGTGCGCCCTAGAACGTTTCACTTTTTTTAATTTTTTTTTTCTTTTTTTATATAAATAAATAAATACTTAGACCCGAATGCAGAATTAATAGCTTAAATTAAATAGCTTAAAGCGTACTTTGAATCATTAAGTATTGTCTCCGTATTGGGGCCTTATTCTTTAGGAAACGACATGCAAAAGTACTGTCATATTTAACGGGTTACAGCTAGTGTGTAATAAATATGCTGTTTTATACCGGATTATGCCAGTATTGCCAGAATAATGTACTAACTTAACTTAACTAACTTACCTTCACGCCGTTTCCCCGTGGGGGTAGGCAGAGAGGATATAGCGCCACACTCTTGTGTCCTGACATACAACTCTCGCCTCATCCATATTCATACATCTTCGCATGCAAGCTCGGCTTGTTGAGGCTTCTAACGAGACCATCTTCCAGTATCTGGTTAATCTGGCCATGCCACGTCTTCCGCGGTCGCCCTCTCCTTCTGGCGCCATCAACACTTGCATTATATATATGTTTCTCACCATTCTTTCCTCATTCATTCGCTCGACATGCCCAAACCATCTGAGCGACCCGTCATAAGTCGCTCGTAATGTACTAAAGCTGTATATACAATATGCATTATTTTAAACCAAAGTTTTATACCTATTCCCTTCCTTCAGCTCGACTACTGCTCTTGTCATAACCCTGTCTTTCTAAACACTGTCGTTTCCTTCTCTGTCGCACAGTTGGACATTGGTGGTGATCGCATTTCCACATAATCGTTTTTTTCTACATTCACACATGCACGTACATACTTGTATGTC
>JADDOH010014617.1:0-21961 GCA_016648135.1 Agrypnia vestita | reverse complement strand
CTTCCAGAATGATTGTCTACTGTATTTCAAAAGATTGACACTTCATTGCAACGTTCATTTTTTACTACGTATATCAATTTCCTTTAAAATTTCCCTATGCGTACATGGAGACACAGAATAATATAATATAATATAAAACTAGTGATTAAAAACCCATCTTAGGAAGCGAAAGTCGTGTGCTTTTAATAAAAAAATTCTAAGAGTTTCACAGCCGTTAGAAATTTTCTGTTTAGAGTTTTCAGGGGTACTCTGCCGTGTACTTACAACTTTTCTGGTCCATCATCACGGTCATGGTCGCATTAGGTATGGTTTATGTGAAAAATGTAATAACTTAAATAATTACCAACCTACGGTTGGCTGCTTCTGCTAATTAAGAATTTTCAAATTTTTGCCAGATTACATTTACGTTGTCGATTCTATTTGACAACTATTCGATAAAAGTATCTTCAGAATTTCAATTTTTTCTTGCATGTCGCATGACACTTATATATTTTTTACTTCAAAATAAATATTAGATATCGATCGAAGGTGGTAAAATGATTATAAAAACTACCCACCTCAGAGCAGGTATTACTTATTTATATATATCTAACGCAGTAAGTAGTGGCCGAGAGGTTTGCTACATATTATCCTATATTTATATATATTATATGTGCATGTATCAAGCGATTAAATGTATTTTATCCAATAAACGCCGATTTATCGGCAAAGAAATGAAATGAAAAAAAAACTAAAAGCTCGTCCACCCAATTTATATTTTTTTGAGAATTTATCGGCAATTAAATGTAGTGGAAAAAAAAAACTATTAGATATATATATATCTTATATAATATATATATTATATATATATACTAATATATATTAATCTACTACTGACGATAATTAATCGTTGTTCCGTTTTGAGTCAAAAAATAAATGGTCACGTTAATTAGGTATACATGCACGTTATTTTTGTATATTTGGAACAACTACGCCATCTTGATTTAAAAATTTGCCATTACCACGAAATAGTGTTTGAAGCATTATTCTTTTATTTTCAAAATCCATGGATTCTTAGAACACACCAACACACTTATATTATTGTAAAATAATACCGTTCATTTATTAGTAGCATATCCTTTTTATTAAAAAAATACAAAAATACCGATAATTTTCAAGGCGTGACGATGAGTTAACATCTCACACAAAAGGGTGGAAAATTTGTGAAAATTAAAAAAGAAGGCTTTCATTACCTAACAAGCGATCCAATTTGTGTCACCACCCCACCCCTCAGGGAGGGCAGCGGCCTGCAGGGAGGGGCACTGAATATTCATTCATCTAATAAACCTCCGGAATATAGGCTTTTTATGGTGACATCTTGGACGCTAATGGGCTGATCAAGGCGGCCATGCTCATCCAATTATGGCCTGGAATTATAAAATGAAACAAAAACCTTTCGGTAAAAAAAATTTCTACTATGTAACTAAACTAAACTAATGCACACCTGAATAAACCACGTGACCTTGCTTACTGCATAATCGGCCATATTTCTGTATCTTGACAGTATAACATTGTTACGACGCCAAATTTGATGTTTTATATTTTGCAAGTTTGAAATTAATGAATTCAATCAATTAGAAAGCTCATTATTCATAATTGTGAATAACTTAACGTTTGTTTACGTTTTAGAGCTTTCTGATTGATTGAATTTATTGATTTTAAACCTGTTAAAACGTCAAACACGGAATACGTGTCACATTAATATTCTTACTATTTTCAAACTAAGCTAATCGCTTGTGCTATGAAAATAGGACTAACGTGCTGGTGAGTGAGGTTCGAACCCGCGACCTTTGGATCACGAGGCGAGAGTCCTAACCACAAGACTAACAAACCACTCAAATACTACTTTTGTTTATATTTTGTGTTTGCTTGTGATATTATTTTTATGTATTACTATTTTCTTTAGTAAATTGTTTTCATATCGCACCACAAAGACAGTGAAGTGGTTAGTGCAGTTTCCTCGCCGCGTCGCACGGGTGCTTTTGCGTCCTTACCGGCGTAGCGAGGAAATTGCTTTAGCATTAAAACAATGCCAAACTGGATGGCGAAAGTGTGAATTAGAGAAAGGGCATGCGGACGTGGTTTTTACCCTTGAAATCTGGTATAAACAGCTTGGAAGATAAGTCAACAAACGGTCAATCTTAAGATTTTGATGACCAGGCCCTTGGAAGAGAACTTAAGTTGCACCGGAATCGACTTCCAAGCAAATGGGAAGCATAGGGAATTGAGTTTGTCTTCGTTTTTGGTTATGTTACAATATATTTTTTTTAAACGGAGGATAATTGCCCATCAACCTCTATCTTTATGCCATCATTATCTAGGATATATTATTTTGACACCAGATAGCTTGTATGTGTTGTATCCAAATTATTATATTGTCACTGTTCCTTTAGTACCTATTTAAATTAGTTGATATAACAGTTATTTTTTGAGATGTTATAAATTGTGTGTCAATAATAATAATCTCCTGTAACGTTCGTAACTTTTTTTAATAAAAAAAATATAAAAAAATTCTGTACTTTTTTATTTACTTTTTATATTCATTCATTAGGACCCGGCGGGTAACATAAAATAAATTCCCCTTTTACCCCGCCCTCTTCCCACGATACTTTTCCTATAAAAATCTACACCGTTTGACAAGTCTTATTCCTTAGGAACCGACATGTAAAATTACGTAATTTTTGACGGGTTACAGCTAATTAGTTAATAAAATGTGTTCATCTGCATGGATGTACCTGCAGGCAAACATCTAGCAAGGTGTTTTGTCGGTCTAGCTTTTATATTATTTTGTATATAAGTAAAAATTGTAATATAAAATTAAATAAATAAACCTAATATCGTTAAATTTTTGGCGGGTTAGATATGAGTATGGGTATGTGTTCTGGGAAGAAAAGTCCCACCCATCCTAAGCCCGCAAGGCCAGGGTGGCCAACCATGCGATAATCCAAGCGATAAATAAGTGAATAATCGAGCGAAGTACTTATATAAGTAGCGAAATAAACCGAAGCGATTAATACGTGAGAATCGAGTGGAATGTTCTAGTGAATGTTAAATAAGTGTTAATATAGTGTTTTTTACGAGTGATATATAGCAAAATAGTGTAATTTAAAGAATAGCTTTAAGTTTAATAGTTTTAAGTGACTTTGTACATTGAATAGTTAATTAATCAGTAATCAATAAATCGCTAATTAATTTCCAGTATTTTCATTCATTCCTCCCTAGCCACGACATATGATGGTATTTTGACGTTTCTAATCAAGTTAAGTATTATTTGAAAGAAGAAATACTTTTCCATTAACTGCAAAACTTCATAATTGACTACTTTTTACGATATTGCGAGAAATCGGTACCAGTCGTCTCAAAAAAATCGTAATAACGAGATGCTGGCATCTAATTAGACTCCCCATAAAGTAGAATGTTTTACATCAACGGACTGATATTTGACGCACAAATAGCGAAACGGCGAATCTCTGAGAACAGGCATGTACGCGGTGTAGTACGAAAGCCGAGAGATGTCTCCAATGAGTCCCGCGGGGGTCTTAAAGAATTGTATTGCAGCGAATATCTCATCCAGCAACATTGTCATAATAGAAAGACTCGAATTTATTGTTTCAAATGTGAGTAAGTTTGTAGAACTCCATAATCACACATTTGGAAACATTTGTTTTTTAGTTCTACCTTTTTAATTTTCTGAGACGCGTTTCGCCTTATGAGGGCATTATCAATCCAAATATTTTACATTCAACAACTCGTATTTATATTTAAAGTATTAGAAAGAGATGCTGTATAATTTTAAGAATCAATTAACGTTTTTGGATTTCTGCACGATTCTAAGAAACAATTCTGTTCAAACACTAATGACAAGTAATACAAGGATGAGGATAGATTTACAACTTGATATAAATGTGATAGACTTGGTAACAAATTATGTTTGTGCACTAGTGATAATTTTCAAACGCAGGGTTCCAGACAGCATTATTCTTAATAACAAATTAAGACCCCATTTTTATTGATACATGTCACTAAAATATCAAAAAAGTATTTATAAAGTTAAAAAAACGCATTTATGCACAAAAAGATAAAAACATACTAATTTCCCTAAAAAAATGTAGTTAACAACCATTTTTTCGCCTCTGAAACTCATTTTTAATAGAATAACACCATTTTAAAATTGGTAAAACACGAACATCAAACAACCCTTCAAATGCTATCCATTCTTACCATCCATTATCCAAAATCACAAAATACCTGGCACGTTAATTAATAATACAAAACATGGTACGCACCATTTAAAATTATTGAAAAATAATATATTAGTACGTATTATAATAGTCTTCAAATAAAATCAAATATATGATAGTACTGCCAGAGTAAAATTTATATTAACCATATATATTCCAATCAAATTAAAAGCGCGTTAATTTCAGAATGATGACATGAACATGTTATTATTGAAGATAATAATGTTAGTTAACAACTTCTTGCCATGGGGTCTTCAAATATGTTGAGCGCTGAGCGCTAATGATAACTTTTCAAATGCAGGGATTCCAAATTGGCGTCTCAGATGCTTTTCTGCGTTGGCGATTTGGTCTCTGGTATGTCTACAACAAAAAGAAAAATTTACGGCGGAATCAAATCTTAAAAATTTTTTTAGTTACAGGTTATTTGAAAATGTCAAGTAGAGTGGATCTATACGTGTTTACTTGTTCGTTTATGATTTTCTTATCTACTTCATGTTTGAGAAAGACTCGAATTTAAACGAACTGTGATTGAACCAGAAGTTTTCAGAAAATGATCGAATTCTAAAATGCTTGTTGTGTTCAAATATTTTCAAACTGACCGAAAATTCGAGTTCTCGGGGGAGAGACCGCTATTCTTCGAATCTCCGCCCGCGTTCGAATGTTTTGATTCGATTCCTGCTGGGAAATCAGCGTGAAAATTGTCGAGCGAGAAAATCTATCGGTTAGCAAAATTTTCCGCGAATATAATCCCTTAGGTCCACGCCACGGCGCGCCGACGACCGTTTTGTCAACTTTTGCCAACTTGTAAATTCTTATTGTGAAGTTGCAATTTTTTCGGAGCAAAGTTCTGTGAAATTTAAAACCAAATTAATTAATCAATTAGAAAGGCATACAGAGAAAAATCAAATCCACGAAGAAATATTTGATTCGAACCACGGGTCCCTCCTATCCGGGGCAGGCGCGAGAAAAAGTGGATTGCTCTAGAAAATGGATAATATATGTTAATCAATTAATAAATGAGACTTACAGATGAGGTCGATATATTCACGGAAATGCAAGAGGCCGCTATAGCGTAATCGGATAATGCGCCTGCCCCGGACAGGAGGAGATCCGTGGTTCGAATCAAATATTTTTTCGTGAATTACATTTTTCTGTATTTTTTTCTAATTGATTAATTAATTTGGTTATAAATTATTATTTGAATAAAATAGCACATACTACGGCCCGAATTCAAAATCAATACTTGGATGATTTATGTTATTTGTGCTGAAAATTACACTTTAAAGGCATACCTTAACCTTTAAATCTTCTAAGTATTGACTCTGAATTCGGACCTGTGTGTACATGTGAAAAATATAAATAATTCCCCAGGACTCTTATTTTCATTATTTTCATGTTCTTTCTTTAAGAACTACTAAAACATTGGAAATGACGGCTCTAGGTACAGTGCCGTCCTTAAACTAATTTTAGAATATCGCCATTTCTATTATTTTACTAATAATATTTTTATGCTCGTAGCTAGTAGCAAAAACTTCGGGGGAGTCTTCTTCATTCAATTTTGAATAGAAAATATTATTTTCATTTTTGGTAAAATTTAATGTCTACAGTTACAGAGATAAGCAAAATTGAAGTTTTCATTTTTTTTTCAATATATCTGACTTATTTTCTGTAAAACGTTAGACTATCACTACTGTAACTTGTAATTAGTAAAGATCTGATTTCTCGATTCTAGTAAAATTCCACCCATTCGACCGGCTTCCAGATCTTTCTAAAATATTCTAAGATGTATCAAACATTCGGAAACCATCGATAATGTGCAATTTTTCTTGTTTCTAGAATATGACTCGTGCTTTCTTCCAGTCCTCACTATTCTGGGGCTCGTTTGGAGTGACGAGTAATGAAGAATTCCAGTACTAATTATCAGTCAAATGCTGTGTTTAGTAGAATATTAAAAACTGCTAATGAATTTGGTTATATGGTTGACGTTTTCAATGATAGTCTAGTGAAAATATAGTTTATACTTAAAGAGACAATACTGTTTCATTACTAACTGCTGTTAACGTATACATGTAATAATGTGTAATATATATTTTTTATACACATTACTGCTCCGTATTTTATGCTTATATTATGTTATAAATATATATTTTTAATTTTTATTTTTATACTCATATTTTAATGCTTACACCTGATACTCCTCTGCTTATACCTTTTATTGCTTTTAATACATGTACTTTATATTCATATATTTTATAATTTATATTTTACTGCTTATTTCCGATATTGTTTCATTTATATACTTTTTGATTTTATGTATTATTTTTTTATGTAAAAGCTTGTAATGGGCGTAAAAAAGTAAATAAATAAATAAATCTCCCATACTTGGACTGTCAATTTTTTTGAAGATCGACCCCGCGTCCTCCGTCTTTGTATATGACGTGGTCATCAACTTCGTGGTCTTCATCAGGTTCTCTCCCTGTCTTCTAGCAGAACGTCCTAAATACGAAAGAATTACTTTCCCACATGTTGCAGAATGCCTTTTTACTCCCTTTATATTAACTCGTGGCGTTTGTCTGTTTCCTCGACGCAAAAACTTTGGATCGATTTTTAACCTTTTCCCGTGATCCAATCGAGCTGAAACTTTGCAAGCAGACTCGTAGCGACGATTAAAAAGATCTATCAAATTTTCGTTAAAAAAAATATTAATTATAGTTCAACTTACTAAGTTGTATGAAGAGACTGCGACGCATCTGGTAGACACTAAACCTGATTATAGTATAATTTTGGATTTTTGGAAAAATTTTATTACTCCCTTTCGTAGCGTCGCCCGACCTAAGCCCAACGCGTAAGTTAAGCGCCAAACCAGTTTCCACTAGTAGGTATAATAAAAACTTGTTTTTTATGGGTAAGTTTTTTATAGTACGAAGTTCCTAAATCTTCATGTAAGGAAAAAGCATTATGCCCTCTCGCTCTCTCTCTCTTTCTATTATATACGAGTGTTTGTGTGTGCATGCGAGTATCGAGATTCGAGTAGACGAGCATCGTGCGCGACAGGTTGTACAACCTCAATGCTGAACGCGTGGAAATTTATTTCTCATTATTGCAATTTTGCAATGAAGATTCTAGAAATGGAAACTGCAACAAGTACCTATGTGTAAAAAACTTAGAAGAGTAAGTTAATTAAATTGTATATTTTATTACGTCCTTAAGTCTTTTTTACTATTTATATACGTTTAATGTGATTCGAATGTTTACTATTTACATACATTACAGGGAGACAATAGTGAAATCATATGCCAAGCGTCAAAAAGAGTATCGAAAGAGAGAAAAAATCGAAAAACATTATTACACGAAATTATACAGACATAAACGATCTAGAAAACGATATCGAATTAGATTCGGAATTGAAGAAAAGACGTAACGAACTTCGTTCCTCTAAGGAACTTGCTGTATGCGCAACCGGGGTTCATTCCTCTCTAGCCGAGTAATTTTGTTTTTACTCCCTTTATATTAACTCTGGCGTCTGTTTGCTTGCTTGCCGGCTTGCCGTCGAAAAAATTTTGGATCAATTTTTGACCCTTTTCCCGTGATCCAATCGAGCTGAAACTTTGCAAGCGGACTCGTGGCGACAATCAAGAAGATCTATCAAATTTTCGTTAAAAAAATTAATAATTATAGTATAATTTCGGATTTTTAGAAATTTTAATGTTTTTTTTTCAAATTGGAACCATTACAAAAGTTTATTACTAGCAACGGCGGCCCGATAACGTCGCGGAATATTTTCTAAATTTGAATTACTCCGTCGGTATACATAATAGGTACCTACGTCACTACACAAAGCATGAAGTGTCTTATCAAACTTCAAAACATCTGACATTTTAGAAATATATTAAATTACTGTAAGTTTAGTGTTATGTTATATGTTTTAATTCGTCTTTAATTGTTGTTATATTTTACAAAGAAAGGGAGTATAATAAAAACTTGGTTTTTATGGGTTACTTTTTTTAAGCTTTGAATTCGAACGAAATTATAATATTTAGATATTACTGGAACACTAATTTCAAGCGCATTTCGTGGTCTCGCATGTTTGCTACACGATTTCGCTACATGCCCCGCTACACGCATTCCCGCTACAATGCACACGCTGCGCTTGCCCAACTTCCATATATTTTGACCAAATTTCAATTAAATGAAATATCTTCATCAAACAATCCTTACATCTCAAGGAATACGGATGACTTTCTAGATTTTTGAACTTAGTCGGGACTTGGTATTCTGGAGTGATGTAGTAGATGCTGTTAAAATAATTATAGGTGGAGAAATTAATTGCGATCAATTATTTATTTTCTCCTAACGACCTGCTTATTTCCGCGCCATTTAATTAACCATAGAAGTAAATCGTGCAACTAGATGGCGTTAAAATAATGACGTAATTTTTAAAAACAGACGATGTGATCATATTTTTATTTTGTTGGATTTATTAAATAACATGTTGATATTTGAAGTGTATCTACGTAATGTAGTTTTATTACCCAATCGATCGATTTTACGTTTCCGTTTTACCTATTTTTTAAATTTAAAATCATTAAAATGTATGATTTTTTATCACAGTAGATACCTACTGTAACAAATGCCCAATCCGACATATTCTGAAAGCTATTTTTTTTAGATGTGAGTTACAATTATTTTTTGCCTCGCTTGCTATGTACAAGGCTTATAATGTATCTCAATAGGAATTCAGGTATTCTGCTCTAGCTACTACCAGCTTTGTTGGAACGGGAGGGATTTGTCCGTAGAACTTGAAACTCTTTCGCATTTGCCTATGTGGATAGGGAACCACGGGAATCTCTCAGGAGTCAGACCTGAGGGGACCTTCTTATACATTCTTATAACGTTAAGCTTTTGTTTTATTTGTTATTTATTACTTTTAATATCCTAACTTCATTCACTAAGAAAGATACCACCTCTCGTGATAAGCCCTTTGACTTATCACGGTTGCGATGTCTTTCCAGTAGACGTCCTTCTGTCTGCACGCTGCCCCCAGCTTGTGTCTTTGTGTGCTGAAAATAGGACAAAACATCAACAGGTGGTAAACATCCTGTATGGCAGTTCCGTTGCAGGGGCATGTGTCGTCATTTTGAGACAGTGAAGGTAACTCTTGAATAGGCCATGTCCTGTTAGCATCTGCGTCAGTTCAAAAGCCGGGGTTACCGAGGCTCTGAACTTCTGAGCGTCCAGGACTGATGGGAAAAACATCTTTGTCACCTTTCTCGTCACTTTGGACACATACCTTTGGTTCCATGTATCTTGTGTTCTTTCAAAAGTTCTTTCTTAAAGCTATAATAACGTAACATTCCATTACACCGACACACGGGATATCTGGTTACAGATTTTAATTATTATTTTTTAATAGCGTAGCATAACACTAAACACGCAAGCCTGATGCATTATGATCTTACCAGGAATAAAACCCAGAATCCCCGGCATGACAAGCCAGTGTCGTGCCCACTGGACTACGAAGGTCGCCTAGCGACGAATGGTATTATTAGTTTGTTTTTAAATAAATCTGAATGGTTTGTGTATTGAATAAATGTCAACGAATATCGACAAATTCCAATTGATTTCATGGCGTAATCTGGAGGTGTAATTTTCACACACCCTTCGAAGTAAAACAGGCTGTATTTTGGCAATAACGCGTCGGATGTTGGCTTCCAAGTGCTCAATTGTTTCTGGTTTATCAGCGTAGACATGCAACTTTACATATCCCCAAAGAAAATAATCTAATGGCGGTCAGTTAACAGATCCATTTCGTGAAATTAATCGTTCTTCAAATGTTTCCGTCAGTAAATTAATTGTATCGCGCGCTGTGTGGCATGTGGCACCGTCCTATTGAAATCACATGTCTGCAACACTAATTCCTTCCAATTGAGGTACGAAAAAATTAGTAATCATGTCTCTGTACCACTCACCGTTGACTTTAACGTTCTGACCATCATCATTTTTGGACCAATGATTCCACCGGCTCATAAAGTACACCAAACGGTGACCTTTGACCACACACGCCCAAAATTATATTTAAATATTAATGCCATAAAATTATCTGTTGAATTAAGCTAATTTCATGGATATTAAAAATATTTTTTTGTATTTTATTTCAATTTAAAGTTCTCTACCTTTAAAAAACACCCTTAACATATTATTATTATTATTATTATTATTTATTATTTATTAATTAACGCCCTATAGGGCTTTTACAATAGATAGGTAAGTGTACATTAACAGAATATATAGATAGTTTAAAGAGAAAAAACCAATAACATGTAAACATAATAATGACATAAAGAGAAAAGAAAATACTTAAAATATAGATACAAATATATAAAGATAAATATAATATAAGGTAAAAAGCAAGTAAGTATATAAAAATCAGAAGCATAAGAAAATCAGAAATTTAAAAACAAATAAAGTACTCATGTGGAGTGAAAAAATATAGCACAAGCATTGAAAATAACATTATAATAAAAAATATACATACAAATACAAATCAATTATTTAAGTCCTTATTTAATTAATTATTAGATTAAAATGAGTTCTTAATTGTTGGGGGCCATTGTGATTTTTCTTAATTAATGAACGAGCGATTAAATTTCTGTTTAATAGATTACCTCTAAAGATCAGCAGATTCATTTCGATCATCCACGTTAAAATTATCCGTGGTAGGTACATGCAACGCGATCCGACCAAAACGTGACCATAAGAGCATTGGCGTAGCACGAAATTGTCAGGCCCCCGAATAAGCACACACTTGTATACTGGACCTATACCACCCTATCCCCCTAAAAATACAATTCATTTCCCTTTTTTAAAGTAATAGAAGAATTAAATCTGATCGCAAAATATTATTTTTTTATTTTTTTTATTTCGTATATAAAATTTTGACTTTGGGTACATGCATTTTAAATAGTTGATGTAAGGTACAAATAGCTGTGGACGGTTAATAATATGTTAAATGTATTCTATGGTACATAGGTTTTATATTATAGGTATTTTAGATTGATTCTTAAAACTACACTATTACTCTATATTAAAATATTAGGTCCTTACATATGAAATTGGCGTTTAGTATGGGAGGAACATAAAGCCGATTTTTTTTTATAATATATTTATTTAATCAAAGTATGTACCATTGCTATCTATGCACTTTTGCCATCTCATAGGTAGTTCATCGATCCCTTTACTAAAAAAAACATTCGGACGGGAATCAATAAAATCTTTGAAGGCGGTTTGGACTGCCCCATCGGAGTTGAATTTTTTCCTTTGCAAGAAGTTATCCAAATTTCGAAAAAAATGGTAATCTGTTGGGGCAAGGTCCGGAGAGTAAGGTGGATGTCTTAGACATTCCAATTGAAGCTCCTCTAATTTGGTAGCCGTCTGTTGTGCAGTGTGTGGTCTAGCGTTATCATGAAGCAGCAGTGGCCTAGAGCGATTAACCAGCCTCGGTTGTTTAGCAGCTAGCTTTTCCATCATGGTTTGCAGTTGCTGACAATAGACATCTGCCGTAATCGTTTGGCCAGATTTAAGAAAGCTGTAGTGAACGACACCAGCACTAGTCCACCAAACGCTCACAAGTAACTTTTTTGGAGTCAATTTTCGCTTGGGGCATGGTTTGGCTGGTTCGGCAGGGTTCAGCCATTGCGATGAGCGCTTCCGATTATCGTACAGGATCCACTTTTCATCACAGGTAATGATTCGATTTAAAATCCCTTCATTATTGTGCCGGTTGAGTAATGCAACGCAGCAGTCAACGTGCGTTTGTTGATTTGCTTCACTCAATTCGTGAGGTACCCACCTTTCAAGCTTTTTCACCTTACCAATTTGCTTCAAGTGGATTAAAACAGTTTTATCACTAACACCGCAGCCTGCAGCTAACTCGGATGTGGTTTGCGATGGATCCGCTTCCACAATAGCCTTCAATTCTTCATTATCAACTTTGGTCTCCGGCCGTCCACGGGGCTTGTTCTGCAGGTCGAAATTTCCAGAACGAAAACGTTGGAACCAAAAACGCACTGTGTTTTCTTTTGCGGCACCGTCGCCATACACATCATTAATCCTTCGAGCCGTTTCTGCAGCACTGGTGCCACGGTGGAACTCGTACTCGTAAATAACGCGATATTTCAAGTTTTTCATTTTGTAAATTGAGTGATGCAAAGAAAAAAACAATTGAGGAAAAAACGAATGAATTATAATTTTCAAAACTCAAATACATGAGTAAATAGCTGTATAAATTTGGATGTGGAATTCCTAACCAAAGAGAAGATATTTGAGATCAAATTTGCCAGTACGGCAAAACACCAATTTCATATGTAAGGACCTAATATAACACATTTAAATTCCGTTTAACAATTATTTCAGGTATTCATGTTGTCAATGCAGTATAAATATATTAGTATAAATACAAGATGTAACAGAACTAATGCACAATACTTTACAGGTAGATTACTGCTTTCACTATGAGTCAAAAATGTCCAAGCACAATGTCCCAATACCAATAGTTATTTTATTTATTTATTTATTTACTTATATACGCCCATTACAGGCTTTTACATAAAAAATATTACATTTAAATCAAAAAGTATATACATTAAATTTAGATAGATAGAGATTAGTTATAGGCTTTTCTCAATATTTATTATTTATCTTAAAATGTAAAATGTTGGACATTCATTAAAATAACTCATATTGAATATTAGAAAATAATTGAATTCAATACAATGACTAAAACCTTGAAAAAAATTCTATTCAAATTTGTACCAGGCTTTAATCATTTTAATTTACTTGACTTTTATTGGTATTGGATAGGAGGATAGGAGCCGTAAGCCAGGTAGTACAATCCCTGTACTATCCCGTACTTAGAAAAGCGGAGCTCAGTCAGCGAGCAAAGTTGGCAGTATACAAATCAGTTTTCAGGCCAACCCTAGTCTAGGGCCACGAGCACTGGATCTTGACCGAAAGAACCCGCTCAGGCTACAGGCCGCAAAGAGAAGGATTACCACGAGGAATATTAGGAGTTACCAGAAGGGACAGAATCAGAAACGGGCAAATTAGAGAAAGTCTCGAAGTGGAAACCCTTATTGTCATTTAGCGAGAAATCACTGCTACGGTGGCTGGGTCATATCTTACGGATGCCGGCAGATAGACTGCCAAAGCGGGTGTTCCAGGCAAGACCAGAAGGCAGAAGACCAAGGGGCCGTCCTAGGAGGAGCTGGCGGAAACAGTCGGAGGTCCGCCGCGAAGCGAGGTTGCAATTAAATTGGGCTGACGTGGAGAGCCCAAGATGGGAAGAGTTGGACCTTCTATGCGGTGCAGGGACCCCCACCCAATAGGATAAGGGGGTTAAAGAAGAAGAAGACTTTTATAGTCCAACGTTTAACAGAAGATAAGTTAGAAATATTGAGAAAAAAACGCAAACTTATCTCCATAAATATTGATATCAAGACATTTATTTATTTATTTATTTATTTAATGTTTATGGAAGACCAACAGCACAAAAAAAAAACATAGAAAACATTGATACAATATAGATGGCCAATTACAGGTCTCCACATTTAGAAACACCACATAGTTGCTTTAATATTATCGACTAGCAATTTAGGTAAGAATATACCCATAAAGTGTTGTGGACTAGCTCTGCTACTTCCTGTATTTGGTAAGCTTTGGAAAAATATCATATCAATGTGAACATCATTAATAGTTGATAATTTCTTTGAATCGCCTTTTTAGTAACTTTTAAAGAACAAAAGTTGTGGGCCGAGTTGATATTTTAATAAATGTAGTTTTTTTTAAACAAATTTATAGTTTTTTTTAGCTCCTGGATCTGGCCCCCCCGAGCGGCTGTCCAGGCAGTAGCTGCGCCGCTGCATCAGTTAACGTACACCAGAGGCGCACCCACAAAACGATTTCGGGGGATTTCAAATTCAGGGCGCAAGCACTAACCAAAGTATAAAGTTTCATTGTGTTAATGTTAATTTAAATTATCCTACCAATTCATCAGAATCATTCACTAATTGGGAAATTAGTATAATTACATATAAGATATTTTTTCTGATTCACTAATCAGTTTTAAGTAATTTCTGTCTGATCAATTTATTAGTTTGTAATTTGTGTAATTATTAGAAATATATCTTTATTATTTGAGTTTGTTTTTTATTCTTGTTAATTAGTTATTTAAAATTTTGCTATGGTTCTGATTTGTTCTGTTACATTTTAATCTTTTGTTTTTCTATTTTTACTTTGTAATTGTTGTAATTATTAGCATTATACTTATCTTCTTTTGCTACATAAGTTTTCGATTTCATTTTTACTCTCTTCTTTTATATTATAATTTTCAGCTATCTGTTTTAAAAAACAGAAAACAAAACACACTATTTATTTTTGTTAATGGTATTTTGTACCGTATAGAAATTAAATAAAGAAACAATTTTTTATTTATCTTTATTATTATTGTAATAGATCTGAGGAACGTATGTCGCGACGCCAGAAAGAGACGGCATGACAGAGAGAGAGAATGTATAAAAAGGCGCGTGAATGTCGAGTCGCTCTCTCTTTTACTACCATTGTTATTCAGACCGCATCTTGCTGTACAACTATGGTCTAAACCGTTATTGTCACCGAATAAATACTTACGAGAACAAAGTCTTTACTTGGAGCTTCCTCATCCCGAAACAAGAGTATTACAATTATGAAAAATCTGTCTTACACGAGAACTCAAAAACTATAAGTTCTAGACGCCAAAACATGTATGAATGGAAAAATCTCGAGCTGTATTTATTATACTTAACTGCTTATTCTTCTTCAATGGCTCTACAGTAGCGAAGGGAAAAACTACATTTCAAAATGAAGACTACAACACACACACGTTTACCAGTTTGAAGACTACAAAGTGTACACTACATTTGTATTAAAAACTAATTGTAGTACTAGTGACTAAAAAAAAGGTCGCCGGAAAAAATATATGAATATATCGAAATATTTCGGTAAAATAATATTTGGCAGCCTAAAAAAAAAGGTCAACGGGAAAAATATTTAAGACAAACGCCGATATTTTCTGGGGGGATTTGTTTCGATTTCCAAAAAATTCTTACTTTGTAGTGTTTGCTTTGAAATGAAGTGTACTATTTGAAGTATATACTTTCAATAACTTTGAAGTGTGTGTAGTTTGTAGTGTGCACTACACTTCAAAAGGTGTGAAGTGTACACTTCAATGTAATGTAGTACTACATTGTAGTAGTGAGTACAGAGCGGACCCATCAGTCCTCGCCTTCAACTCCTCCTGTCTCCCGCTGCGGTCCTCCAGTCTGTCACCCGCAGTGTTTGGTCCGCATCCCTTCTGACCTCGTGTTCCCACCGCAGCCTAGGTCTGCCGTCTCTTCTTCTTCCACCTGGACGTTCCTCCAGGATCCTCCTGGGCATCCGCGACGACGGCATCTCTGCACATGCCCCGCCCATCTCAGCCTACTCAACGAGCCTTGAAAATGTTATATAACTCGTCGTTTTACTTTATTCTCCGAGTTCTACCATCTTTCACTTAACTAATAGTATATTATATGTGATGTTCTTACGTGCGTAGGCAATATAACTCGGCCTACGCACTTGGGAATAATCGGGTTCTTCTAGTAATACGCGTTACGTAGGTAATAACATTTATTGGAGACACTACTTTATAATACAATATGTACAACTGATTCGGACCCCGGTGAATCTCGTTCTGCCCGGTGCGGCGCAACAGCACGGGCGCCATCCACGCGTTTCGCTCGCACGCTTGCCTCACTCATCCAAGCGTCCGCACATTCGTCACATTATAATCCTTTTTTAATTGGAGATGCGAACATGGAATACGAGCCGCATCAATATTTTTACTATTCTCAAGAAATGACAGTTTGGAGCCCACATCAAAGGAAATACATCGACATGATTGAACAGATTCAAAAGAAATTCTCGCGCTACTTATACATGCGCAGAACAGGAGAATATCCTACATTCGTGAACCATGAAGTACTGCTGAGGGAATGCGACTACCGCAGCCTCGAGTCGCGCAGACAGGAGGGCCTAGTCATGTTGGGGGTTAAAATTTTAAGAAATATAATTGACGCTCCGAACTTGCTAGGGAATGCCCTGTTTGTATCAAATAATTATTTGCGAAATCGAGGTCACGCGCTATTTCATGTCCCAAAATGCGGAACGGATGTAATGAATAAGCACACCATAACGCGTAGTGTGCAACTCCTAAATGAACTGAGCGATCATGTCGATGTATTTAATGATAGCATTGAAAGCATCAAGCAGAGGATCGCTTCCGTATAGGTCTCACTCCAAGTTACAACTTGCATAGTAAATGGAGCAATCTTTTATTTTTCTTTTTAAAAAAATAGAGACGCGAACACGGAACACGTGTCACATCAATATTCTTACTATTTTCAAATTTAGCTAAACGCTTCTGCTGTGAAAATAGGACTAACTTGCTCGTCTGGAGTGGGATTCGAACCTGCGACCTTTGGATCACGAGGCGAGAGTCCTAACCACAAGACCAACAAGCTACTCGTTATGTAATAATAAGTAGTAATCTGTTATGTAATAAAAAAAAATTAAATAAAACTAAGCCAACAGCCTGTGCTATGAAAATAGGACTAACTTGCTGGTGTCCTGGAATGGGGCTCGAACCACCGACCACCAGATCACTAGGCGAGCGTCATGACCACAACACTAATAAGCTATTTAACAAATTATAATTAGCAGCCACCAAAACTTCAAATGTAATCGTTCCTATATTTTATAAATTATTGTGTAAATACATACCTGTGTATGTATATACACAACGAGCCTGTAAATTAAAAAAAAATAATAAAAGGTCCAACTAAAAAGTATAATGTCTAATTACAAAAGATATTCTTACTTGAGGAGACTCGGTATGAAACCATTTTTTTTTAATAAAAAAAACAACGTCGATTATAAAAAATACATTTTGTTTACTAGGGTATTTATGCAAGAATAAATACTTTAACTATACTATAAATGTGTTTTAAAATACATCACCTGTGACCCAATCCCCTCGCCTAAAAAGGGGGTTTAGTTCGTCTCAGTACAATTTTATACTCTGTGTTTCTATCTAAATTATGAGTTGAAAGTGTTCAAGTAAAAATGCCTTAATATCAATATTTATGAAGATAAGGTACTACCAAGTTTGCATTTTTTTTTTTATTTCTGATTTAACTTGACTGAAATATCTTATGTGGAATACTGAAAATTTATTCGCTTTAATACAACTCAAATAAAATTATTGAAACCTTGCAGAAGTTTGATCGAGATTTTGTTTGAAAAACGCTGTAGTACAGAGTTATTTGGAAAACATTAATAACCTCGCAGGACTATATTCCTGCCTTGATTATGAGTCAAGTCAAAAAATGTTCAAGCTATTACGACCTAATATCAATAGTTAAGAAGATATGCGACATCAAAGTTTGCATTTATTTTTCAATATTTCTGACTTATTTTTTGTGAAACGTTGGACTATCAATACAGTTACTTATATCGAGTATGAAAAATGTATTCCCTTTAATACAAGTCAAATAAAAAATTAATTCGAATTCCAATTGGAAAACATCCCAATTGGAATTTTTTCAGGGTTTTTATCATTTTATTTAACTTGTATTAAAACGAATGAATTTTTCGTTATCGATATGAGTTACTGTAATGATATTCCAACGTTTTACAAAAAATAAGTCAGAAATATTTTTAAAAAATGCGAACTTTGATGTCGCATATCTCCTTAATTATTGATATTAGGTCATAATAGCTTGAACATTTTCGACTCGACATAATCAAGGCGGGAATATAGTCCTGCGAGGTTATTAATGTTTTCCAAATAACCCTGTAGATGCTCGCTGTATGCACCTTTATAAAAAAATTGATATTGTAAAGAAATGGCAAAAAAGTTTACGTACACAATCCCTCGTAATATGTCAATGACGACAATAACATCGAAACCTTTAGGACCTTCCACTACATTCTGGAACACACAACTGCGCTCTGGAATTAGCTACATCATTCGAGAAACACCTGGAAAAGCCTAGAAGCGACAAGAACATTTTCCTAAATACTAGAATAATCTAGGAGGTTCGATAATCCAGTTTTTGGATATAAATAGCGCGGATCTAGGCCACCCCGTGGAGTTATCCTGTTTGACAATTCGTTCAGTGCGAAATTGGCCGCGAAGTGCGCGCTAGACGACGCCCAGTGTGGTCGGTCGCGAATCGCGAAACGATAAATAAAGCGAATAATCGAGCGAAGTATCTAATGGCGTTGAAAATAAAAGCGATAAATACTATTATTTTCAAACTAAGCTTGGTCGCTAAGAAAGCGACCTTTGGATCACGAGACGAGGGTCCTAACCACAAGACTAACAGGCTTCTGTACCAGTGATATATTGCGAAATAGTGTAGATTAAAGAATAGCATTAAGTTTAATTCGTATTAAGTGACTTTGTACATTGAATAATTAATTAATAAATCGCTAATTAATTTGCAGTGTTTTCATTCATTCCTCCCTATCCACGACACGTGACAATATCTATGCGTCTTACGTGCTCTATCTTCCACAAGTTTTATGACACCTTGTTTTGCTAGGTTTTTCTTGGTTTTGGAACACAATTCAACCCAACTAAGCCAATTAAATCTTAAAGTGATGATAAATTAGCTTAAATATTAATTCTCAATGTTCGTGACCATTCAAATCGACAACGCTTGAGAAAGTGTTAGGTAATATCTACTTTTGTCTTATAATTCTCACTTTGTGTATTCATCCGCGAGTGCGTGAACATTAGTGATACAGTTTTCGACTCAATTAAGATGTTAATTACGGGCCAAAGTCGAGTGAGGAGCGGCTGGAAGAGAGCCACCCAGTTAGCAGTCACCGGCTCGGTTAATTATTCACACCGGTCGGGCGCAATTAACCCACCGGCTACACGGCCCAATTTGTTGCTCCGTGAGTGTCGCGTGTCGCCACCCCGCCCTGCCTCCCTCCAGCGCCCACCCCCCGGGAATCAAGCCGCTACTACAGAACAATCAGCAAAACGTCACGACGGCCTGACGAGCCAAAACACATTACTCGATTACTAGCATTAAGGTACAGATACACATGCTTATTAGTGGCACGCAAATAAGCATGCCACTAATAAGTATGCCCTAACAATTGTACACACTTGCTCATTGTCATAGAATAGAGACGCTCTTGTTCAAAATGGAAACTTTGCAAACTGAAACAGAATATTCAAGTGAATCAATATAAATCAAAACAGTTCCCGAGTTTCCATCCGCACATTTTTGATTTTAGTTTTAATAATTTTTATTGTAAGATTTGAATCATTCATGCCTTTTAATAAAGTTTCATAAACATTATTTCTCGCTATATTATTTTTACACAACGGTGACCGAGTATTCCACAGACATTCGTGATTCCTATAATAAGTCACGAAAAGTAATGTTTTATCATCTCCCCAACGCGCCATATTTGTTTCATCTGTCGCGGACTGAGAGATCGCATTGATAATACTAGCCGCGAAGCCGGCGAATGACATAAGCATGCTCATAATAAGCAAGCCTGTTCACACATGCTCCAAAGATACCCCTTCTCATGGTGAATGACAGTGGCATGCTCATTACTAGCAATGTGCGTACACGCACGCCACTAATAAGCAACGTCTAAAGGAGGTCGATACTGCGCATGCTCACGTGCCACTAATAAGCATGTGTATCAGTAGCTTTAGTCGCCATGTTGAGAAATATTGTCTACGACGAAAATGTAAGAACAAACAACAACCATCACTCACCGATTCTCAAGCAACATTGACTTGGTAATGAGTAAAGGGAATTTGTAGACATCTATATCTATAAAACTCAATATGTGTCCGTCTGTCTGTCTATTCTCTATATAAATCTATATCGTTTGACAGGTTTGACCCAAATTTTTCATACTTATTCTTTAGGACCCGGCGGAAACCCGGTCTCTATATAAATCAACAGTGTTCGACACATCGGACCCAGTATTGCATACTTATTCAGAAGAACCTTTCGGAAAACATAGGCGCCATCTTCTATCTTTTCCTTTGCACCAATCCCTTCCCTAGATATAAATGTAAACCTCTCCAAATTTAATTTAATATTTTTAATAATATAAATTATAAAAGGATACCACTCCTCCTCCCCTACAATTCCCCCCTTTTCCTGCCCCACCGTTATAAATTATAAACTAAAAGGAATGCAATTTTATATATTTTTTTGCATAGTTAATTATTGTTTATTCAAGTTTATTGTAGCCAAATAGGGCAGATCATTAAAGAAATATAAATATTCAATGATTTTTTATACTTTTAAAATTGCTGTACCATAATCCTCTAAAAGTTTCATTTTTTTTTCTCCTTGTTTTCATCTGACCCAAATTTCGCATGCATATTCTTTAGTACCCGGCGGAAAACAAAGGCGAAATTTCCCCTACCCTTTTCACCCTTACCGTAATATATTTTTTATCCAAATCTGCAACGTTTGACAGATATGACTCAAATTTTGCATAGCTATTCTTTAGGACCATGCGGAAACAAAGGCGCTGTTTCCTCTCCCCCTTAGCCCCACTCCCTCCCCCATAAATTTTCAATACAAATCTACAACAAGATCCAACAGATCTGACCCAAATTTTGCATGCTTATGATTTAGTACCCTGCGGAAAACATAGACGCTGTTTCTACTTTCCCCTTTACTTCATTCCCTCCCTCCGATATATTATATATACAAATCTGCACCGTTTGACATACCTGACCCAAATTTTGCATATTTATTATTTAGGACTCTGCGTCAACAATGGCGCCATCTCCCCTCTCTCACTTTACCCCATCCCCTCCCCCAGATATGAATGTAATGCGCTCCAAATTAAATTTTATAATATCCATTCTAAATTTTGCATAATTTTACTACTTAACACCTTACGAAAGGAATTCCCCCTACACCACTCCCTTCTATTGAAATAATTTATTCCAAATAAATAAAAAATGTCATCCTTTTTGCGTAGTTACCCTTTAGGACCCTGCGGAAAAAACATACTCCATTTCGTCTCCTCTTAATTATTCCATTTTTTCCCTAGTTCAGTGTAGTAGTAGTGTTTATCGAGAAGTCAGTAATTCTAATAAACATTTATACATACCTATATATCTAAGTAAAAAATATATTGCATGTCTGTCTGAACTCAAACTTATCATCCTGTAACCCTTTGTCTTACCTAATAGAATCTTGAAGCATATTTCTTATTTTCTGGGAAGTCCTTTTCCAATCGCTTATTTCCCCAGCACAATATTCTTTTTGACAGCATTGTGCCCGGTTCGGGCCCGCGATTTTCCCCATTGTACACTGCTGCCACTGCCACGCACTTTACACAGATTCGCTATTGTTCTATGTTACAATCGTAGTTATCAAAAAACTCTTATATGTGCCTATCAATTTTGAGACATCGATATTTGTGATAAGAAAATCTGTTTTTTAAAGAGGTTAAGGTTCTACTGAAATTGAAATTACAACAAATTATGCCCCGAAAACTGTGCACGTATATTTTAGAAACTATTCTTTCTTAGATGCATTATTTTC
>JADDOH010014616.1:0-18379 GCA_016648135.1 Agrypnia vestita | reverse complement strand
TAAACGAAACATCTCCCTCATACACTCCTGTAGTCTACGTCATCAGAATAAACTGTAAAATGGAGAATCCCATCAAAGATTTTCTATTAGTCATATTTTTATTTTGAAATAATTATAGAACGGTAAAATTGCACGGTAAACAAACAATTGTACATAGTCAAATATAAACCTATATGTAATTTTAGTAAACTATTGCATATGTATATTATTTATTAGCCTAACTGTATTTTTTCATTTACTCAATTACAATTTAATATTAAATTAACAATGAAATATTAAGAACGAATAGAAAAAAAAATCTTTTACTTGTTTATTATTAAATAATAAAAAAATGACGTCATCTAAATTGAATAAAAATCTGGCCGCACACCAATTAAGTTATCTGACTTTAAATATTAATTATCTCAAAATTCTAGAAACAAGAAGAACTACGTGTATGGAAGTTTTCAGGACACTTTTGACATTATAGAATAATTTAGAATTAAATTCCACGGTAGAAGGGGCGAGACATTTCTTATAAAAAGCTTGCGAAGTTATAGAAACGAGCGAATACACAATTAACACTGATCCGAGTGAACATAGATAACCAGTGAATTAAGAGTACCTGTGGGTGGAATATTTTAGTGAGTGAAATTACGGAAGGTAAATTACGGAATAGACAGATCTAGACGTTCACCTAGTGATCGAGTGGCGATACGTATTCCATGTATAAGTGAGTCCTATTTTCGTGGCACAGGTTTCTAGCGTAGTTTGAGAATATTAAGAGTATTGATGCGACACGTATATATAATAAAAAAAGTTTAATTTAGACCCAGTGACTTTGTGTATAATATTTACATGAATATAATATTGCGATGTGAAATAACCTGTCATGTAAAATATTCAAAAATCAATTAACTTAATTTACCTTCGATTTTTTCTCATATTTTTATGTTAATTTTTCTCATAACTGATGTATTTTATAATTCGTTTTGATAGTTTAAGAACACAGATTTTAGGACAAAGTGCAGGAATTTTTACGTATGAGCATAGACAAGTGAAAATCTATTTATTATGCACTGCGATTGAAGAATGTGCATTTCCATAAAAAATTCTCTTTAATGTAGGGGTGTGGGGAATCGATAACTTCTATTGATACGGATACTGGTGAGTATCACGAACTTATGTATAAGTTCCAGATAAAGGTAGTTGGCGAGGTGCACTACCCTCAGCACCCTCACCCCCTGAACCAAGAAAACCCTCAGTTGAGGAGGGGGTGGAGAATGGAGGTACCCGAGGGTGCTAAATACGAGGAAAGTAATTTAAATCTGATGCATGACGGGCCCCTGTCTGCTTCATACAATAGCTGGTCATGGGCGTACCATGTAATCAAGTCTTTGGATAAGCAAAACGTTCACTTAGAATTGACGTTTTGACGTATACTATTAAGAAGAGTGTTTGACTTAGGGTAGCTTCTTGGTCTCTCTGACCTAGTAGCTGGTTAGGACTCTCGTCTCGTGAACCAAAGGTCGAACCTCACTCCAGATCAGCAAGTTAGTTCTATTTTCATAGCACAAGCATTAAGCTTAATTTGAAAATAGTAAGAATATTGATGTAACACGTATTCCGTGTTCGCATATCTCTATTTAAAAAAACTGTGAATTTATTAATATTGTTAAGTATGTTAATGAAAATTTATAGATTTGATTCACAATAATTTTTTTTGTGACTAAACAATATTAATTTGAAAAGTCAAAGATAAAAACTTCACAATTTTTAACGGGTTTCGGCAAGTAAAACAAAAAAAAGTTAAATGTTCAAGTTTTTTGTTTGTAACATTGTGGAAATTCATTTTTAATATTTAAAAAATGAGTGTAAACAACACTGTTTTATTCCACTATATTTATTTTGAATTGTTAGAACGTTTTTTTAAATATTAAAAAAAATATATTTTTCAGAAATTTTATTAATTATTTGTGCCATTTATAAATTTTGTATAGCTTAACATTCTAGAGATGGATTTTTATTATATTTATCTCCACCACAAAGTGTAGTTAATTGAAAAAATCTTAAGTAGCTAAGAAATAAAGGGTGACTGATAGCTCTTTTAATGATTTTTTTGTTTTCAGGCTTTTAGAAATTTAGCTTTGAGGATATATTTTAACTTCACAAATGCTTTCCCGGTAAATCTCAGTCTCTCGATTTCTTTTGTGAAATTTGGTCTTCTATTCAAAATTGAAAATATCATATAACCTTCATAAAATTTCACAAATTTGATCTTGATGTTTTCTTTCAGTCTTGAATCGAACTTCCTACAAAAATGAAAAAGATATCTCTGCCAAGAAAGTTGTGTGAAGAAAGTTTGCTCAGTAGATTATTATGTAATGCTACACACGTGATGTTTAAAAAGAGTCGGTAAAATCTTGTTTACTATGAATAATGAATATGGACCATATACCTATTAAAGCGTTTGGCAAGGTCAATGAAACTTCGCACTACGAATGTAAGAAAGGCATGCATTTTAACACATAGCAAGGATTTTTTGAGATACCTGTATATAACATGATTAGAAAATTTACAAAAATACTAAATAATTGTTTTCTTAAGTGACTTGCTTATTTTGTATTACATAAATGCAAAATAATCTTTCGATAAAGTCAGTCAAAAGGATATATTTTAATTTTATTAATTTTAATTACACAACTTTGTATTAACCACTTAACTAAGTAACTCTACGTCTACCTGTTTTTATGCCACTGTATCTTCATCAGGACGGTCGCCAACTAACTATCTATTACCTATTCTAGCTAACAAATCAATTTTAGAACGGGAGCGTGGCTATAGCTACGGTGAGGGTGATTGAGAAGAGGACGCCGAAACGGGGGATATGTGAAGTATCGGGCTATAGAATAGCATGTTACTATTCCCCATTTCGGCGTCCACTTCTCAATTACCTCCACAATAGCCGTAGAATAGATAATGGATAGTTAGTTTGCGTCTTTCCTGATGAAGATACAGTGGTATCGAAACCGGTAGGCGTAGCGTTGCTAGTTAAGTAGTTAATGCAAACATGTTTAATTAAAATTAATAATTATATCCAACCACAAAGTTAACGCTATAAACATTGAAAAGATTTGAATTTTGTTTATTCAATATTAAAGCGCCTCATTTGATTAACAGCTGTTTTTAAAAAACGACACCTCTTTTAATAACAAATCATATCTCTCTAAATTATTATCGGCAGTAATACACTTTTGGGACGACATTTGTATTTAGTTTTTCGTGATTTTTCAGAGTATGTTTTCATTTTCATAGAAACCAATCACTTTGTGGTTTGACAAAATAGATTAAAAAAATCACTTTGTATTTGAACCACGAGTTTTATTAAATATCACGAAGACTAGTTTCGCTAAACTCAAACATCATTTACACTGTTTAAATACTGCCCTGATGAAGTTTGAGTTAAGCGAAATCGGTTGGCATGATATTTAATAAAATTTGTTTTTGAAATACAAAGTGATTTTTTAATCTGGTATGTTTTCAGTTGTGACAAAGTTCAGAGTATTCCGGTTACATCTGGATGCTCATTACATTAGTGCTAGATGGAAGATTGTCATGAGAAGAAAAAATAGATATACGAAGACTTTATTTCGGACAACAACAGATATCTTTTTTACAACGATATTTTTTAAGATTACTTCTCCCAAAATATCAGAATATTTTGCTTGGTGGTCATACTAATTGAGTAAAAATGGTGATTCAAATAAAAGTGAAAATATTCTCTTCGGCATTATTTTCAATTCCTTCTTTAATAATTCATGGTAATTAAGCTTTAAAATTAAAATGCAATATTTTTTATTTTGAAATTGGATGCATACCATATTTTATTTGCTTTCGTAATTATTATAAGTGGGACAAAGTTCAATGGTTCAGACAAAACAAATTATTACATTACTTCATTGTTTCCTCTTTGATATAAGATTTACCTCTGTAGAACATGGCGGTCAATTAAGATAGACATACATATACAAGGCTTAAAAGTGAGATGGTCTTACAAGTTTTCCCTCTTAGTGCAAGGCATGTAGGTACTAGAGATTCACAAAGCTTACTTAAAAAAATAAATTATTATCAATAACGAGTGTTCAAAAAAAAACGCATGGTGTTTGAGCATCATCTAGCGCAGTGGTACTCAACCTTTTTTTTCTTCGGGCCACAAACACACGTTTGCTTAGATATGACGAAAAAAAAATCATATAGGGAAAAACATTCGATTCATGATAAGGGTGCCGCCATTTGATTAATCGACAAATATATTTTTTAACTATAGCACAATGATAATAACCATCAGCGTACCAGCCAATACCAGCATACCAACCAATACCAGGTCAAATATTAACAACAGCTTATTTCACTATATGAAATTTGTTTTCATCTTACTCGTATACTCAAAATACAATAATGAAAAAATAAAACTCAAAACGTACATCCAAGCATTTATTTTTGATTAGTGTCTTAACAAAGACAATAGATTAATAAACGCAAATGAAAACCACCACCTTTTTACAGACATAATGAGGTACAAAATTATAAAAGGAAAAAATGTCCACAGTTTCATAGACCACATTGTGGTGGGAAAACGTAAAGATACAATGCATTAAAAATAAAAATAAAAAACAATACCAATTTATACAATATAAAAATTTGGGTATACTCAAAATATTGTGTGTCATTTGAATGATTAAAAAAGTAGGAATAATATTTATAGATTTCAAAAAAGCATTCAACACACTGGAATACGAGATTTCACTGACAGTAATGGATGAATGTGGAAAACGAGGACCACTAAAAATGGCTAAAAAATTACATGACACACACAAAACCTACACTATGTGGTTGAAACTATCTATGGTTGAAATAATAAATTCGTTATTAAACCATAGAAATTGCCGGTTTTAAAATGACAGAAGTGTGTCTTTTTGTTCACGAGTATTTCAAGATATTCAAAACGATGCCAGATATTTTTAATCTCGTTCCTGATAATAAATGTGTTTCGGGCCGCACATAAAAGCTTGCCGAGCCGCATGCGGCCCGCGGGCTGCAGGTTGAGTATGGCTGATCTAGCGGATGGTGCTCGAAAAATTTATGGAGTTGTAGGAGGCGTTTTTTAGCATTATTAAATGTATCAGAATCAATAAGAACTTGAAAGTATAATCACCTCAGTAATTTTTTCGCCTTTTTTCGACTCAGTTGTGATTATTTGTGAACAAAAGGAAGTTTCTCTTCAGATCCACTGAATCAATCTATGATTCATTTTGTGTTAAAGTATGAGAAAGTGAAGTCAATACTTTTAATATCGTTGAAAGATTTGTCAGATACTTCGCGGTGCAACATTATAATTGAAAATGTTTTATTTTACTTTATAATACACACACACACACAATATGAGTTATTATATTACTACTGTAGTTTCGGATAGGGAGAAGCAGTCCTTTTCATCATCAGATATAGATGATAGAGAGGGACTGCTCCTCTCGATACAGTAGTAATAATTTAAAAACTCATATTGTGCGTGTGTATTACAAAGTTAAAATTAAACAGATTTTAAATTTCAATACCTTTCTTCAGATTCGAGGATCGTGGTGATCAGGAAGAACCGCTTCTTCATTTGTAGCGACTCAGATTTGGTAGAGAATGGAAAGATAATGGAAACACATGGAGAAAACATTTTAATATGTTGAGTTCTTGAATAATATGTGAAGATTTGATTTATTTCTGTATTTTTTTCATCATTTTTCATAAAGATATAAGGGAATGTTATGTAATTAATTTCAAAAACGGCACAATGACAATAACATAATCCAAATGGTTTATCATAAACAATTTTTCCCGATTATCGTTATATAAACATACTTAAACGATGAAACACGTATTCTGAAAATGTTCTCAGATTTTCACGGCCGTTCAGAATATTCTGTGTATAGTTTTCTAGGATATTCTGCCGTGTACGTGTGACCTCTCTCGCCGACGAAAAAAAATATTTTCCTCTTAATGACAGTAATATAGATATTTGACAAATGTCTTAAAGTTTCTCTATTTTTGAGTATTGGATTAACAAACACAATACTATAAAACACCATACTATAAACCCATACGGCCAAATATAATTTTATTACTTAAATGTAATATTTGCTGATTCACCAATGTTGAATATTTGCCTCATTAAAATAATTGCGTGGTATTACTATTATTATTAATTATCCGGTTTCAATTTACGACATTTAAATAATGTTTATGTGTTAACAATAAATTAATCCTTAACCTATTATGTATGCACAGAGGGTGCAGACAGACAGAGTACAGCTGATTACTATGTGGAATCTATTGCGGGGACATTACAATACATAATGTATATTAATGTACATATTAATAGTAATAGATGTACGTAATAGTGTGATTATGATAGAAATTCGTTTAAATATTTATGAAAATACTGCGATGAAATAAATTATTTAAATATATTTGTTATTTGTTTTTACAAGAGTAGTAGTGTCCTAAATCTAATATAATGATAAACGATAAAAATATATATTTGAAATTTATTTTTACAAACTAGTAGGTAGTTTCCCAAATCTAATATAACGATAAACGATAAAAAATATATTTGGAATTTATTTGTACAAGACTTGTAGTGTTCTAAATCTAATATTTCTTTATTTGAAAATTATTACAATTATATTTGTTAAACACTGTTAAATTTACTTAGTTCTTAATATATAATACATTTTGATAGTAGAGAAAATATCTAGAAATTTCTGTAAACTTGGGAGAGGCATTTGACAGCAGATCACATTCAAAACTTGTTTCCAAATTAAAATAATTGGGATTAAGGGAAAATGTATTATCCTGGTTCTAGTAATCGACCGAGATTAGCTAGAAATATTTTGTTACCTAAATGTAATACTCTTTGATATTTCACCTATCAAAGAGAATCATCTTCTCAATGAAATGAAGAAGGAAAAAGTTATAAATATTTTAAAACAAAATTAAAAAATCTACTCATAAAATTAATTTTGACAACAGTATGAAAAAAAATCTTAACAAAAACAATTAACATATACATTTAAATGTTATAACGCTTCCTTATTAATTTATACATTTTATTTTTATTTCAATACATTCCTTTTCATTATTCTTATATAATGCTACTAATGATTACATTAATAACTAATATGACAATAATAAAAATGAATTTAGTTGGGTACTATAGCGATACATATTTTGCGTATTGTCAACATTAATACACACGTATAAACGTATCTGGTCGATAAGTTATATGTATATGAATAATAACTAATATAACAATAATAAAAATGAATTTAGTTGGGTACTATACCGATACATATTTTGTGTTTTGTCAACATTAATACACACGTATAAACGTATCTGGTCGATATGTTGTTTTCGCATATAAATACTTGTGTAGCACGAAAAACTTGGGGAAACAACCAAAGTTGCCAGAAGGGGTTATAGATCGTTGCAAAGTTTTAACATTGTTAGAGACAAAATGCCATGAAGTTGTTTTTACTGCAGGTGAACGGTTCACAATGAATTGTTATTTGCTTGTTTCAAAGCTGCATTATTATTTACTTTTGACAAAAGCGACAAATTATTATTCCACATTTTTTAAATAACTTGGGAGGAAGTTTGCAAAAATTCAAATACATTTTATACGGTACAGTAGTCAAAATTGAAATTAAACTATTTCGCACATCTCATACGGTTGTCAAAATTTATCGGGCGGAGGATGACTGAGTGAAATAATGTATAATTGTTTTACTTATTTATTTTTATAGTACTTATTTGCATGTAACAGTTATTTTTCCTCACATAATTATTCCATATTCTTTGACCATGGCAAATTATGAAGTATACTACAAAAATGGCACTCTGAATGCTATTATGGCTGGTAGGAATCTGTCACATGAAGCGAGGCTAGCGGTTTATAATGGAGTTCTGGTCCCAACTCTAATATATATGGAAGAAAAACATGGAATTTCCAAAAAAATGAATTTTCTCACATAATTATTTCATGTTCTATGACCATGGCAAATTACGAAGTAAAGGAATTTCCAAAAAAATGAATGTACACTTAATGCGGTGGAAATTTGTGTTCTATAGACTGAGGATGAACAAATTAGAAGTGAATGCAAAGCTAGTTGTAGCGTAGTAGATCGAATGAAGAAATTACCGTTTAGATGATTTTGTAATATGGAATGTGTGAGCAAGGAGAGGATGATAGAGAAAATAAATAAGGCCATTACTAAAAGTTTCCGCGAAAGATCTGGCATTATCAGATAAACCGAATATTGGAAGATGGCCCTGTTAAAAGCTTCAATAATTCAAGATGAACGTGCTAGAGAAGATCTATGAATGTCAGTGAAGCAAATATGGTATGCCAGGATAGAAAAATGTTGTATTCTACTTACAAACTGACTAATTAATTAGTTCGTTATTTAGTTAGTATGTTGGTGAAAACGAAAATGAACCATATTTTATGATTAATAACAGAAATGTTATTTATCGAAGGGCTATACTTTTTTTGTAATGGTTGATACACTTATGAACGGAATCGTGTTATTAAGTAAAATATAAATTCTACTGTTTACTACTGGGAATGATGAATAAGAGGTTCTGTTGAAAAGAGACTCGATTATCCGGAGTGGTAGGGATGACCCGAGTTAAAAAACACCGGATAAACTCCACAAAAAAACGGAAGATAACACACAGACTCCAAATTGAAAAAAAATACACATTATCACATACAGTCATACGGCATGAAAATATAATTCCAAGTATATAAATATAATAAAAAGCATATTAAATAAGATAATAAACAAATAATTATGTCCATAATACAAGTACATTAACAATAAAACTCACGGTGCCCTATCCCCTTTACATCAAAATAAATACTCTATTGACAGGGATTCACAAAATATCATGATTCTAGATGTTCAAAATTGTACGTATTTATAACTTCACGAATTTAATATTTTTTATGCAATATTATTTTGTTAATACAAAAAATGTATTTTTTTTAAATTTCGAAATATTGAAAAAACAGAATATTTCCAATAGTCCTGAATAAGCCGCAACTCGGTTAATGTGACCCCAGATAATCTACAGTCTACAGTATTAATATATACTGTGAAGAGAAATACACTTATCTAATTTTTTATGGCTAGCATATTTACTTTGTATGAGATAAAATCTAGTCTATTTGCGTTATTTCCGAGTAAAATATTTTAATATTTTCGCTTACGTATTTGTTTTATTACAAAGGATATTTTGTTTTTACTTATCCAGGGGTTTATTTGTGAAGAGGCTTAATGACTATTCCCACTAAATATATAAATATATATTTGTTTGCAGGTAGATAGATTTTTTTCCCAAATATATAAAAATATATATTTAGACCATACGTTATTATAAAAGTTTCTTAGTAAGTGGAATTTGAAGTGGATACTATTTTTATTAAATATTTAAAAGATGTTTCGATTATATAAATTATTTTTTCGGGTACTTACCGACAAAATAAGGTATTTTTATTTTGTTTCGGTGAGAAAACTTACGCCAGAGTAATAGAAAATCATTATCTTGCAACAGGCGATATTTTTACCTCTAAAGCACACGTAATTATTATACGTTTTATTTCACTTTATTCCATTTCACTCCTCTTCATTCCACTTCACTTCATTTCACACCACTTCACTCCATTTTACTCCGCTTTCACTATGTTTAACAATTTAGTAGAATGGTAAGATCACAAAAGTATCGCACGTCTACAGAAATGCATGGTTCCAATGGTAAGATGTCTAATCACGTAACACGCATTAGTCCTTGGCGTGACAAAGGGATTAGTGAAAAATTGACATATGGCAGCATGTATCGTTGCTATACACACTGTTCGCATATTAACGCTTGTTACTCGACTATTTTTCCCGCATCGGAATCATTTTTTGAAAGCATTGAAAAAAACTCTTTCATGAATACAGGAAAGGGATTTTTCAAAGCGTGAGTGAAAGCTTAAATAAAAAAAGTCGATGATAGAAAAAAATATCGGAAAGAATAAAAACTTAAATAAATCACGAAAGACCGTCAGTTTCATCTGCGAAATAATGTTCTTAACGTAAATAAATAAATATTACTAAAAATGCTAAAAGACAAATCTGTCTCCAGGACTTAACATATAATTTTTGTAGAGAGCCTCTGTTTCCTTCTATCTTCCCCGCCTAATGAGTTTTTTAATTTTATAAAATGTTGCTTTAAAAATGTAATTTTATGTGACATAGATTGATTGATAAATCCAATTTGGCGTGCATGTTACTAAAAGTGAAGACATTTGAACCATGTATAAAACATTTGGTAGGTATCGAATGTACAGTAGCCAAAAAAAAAACAAAAAACAAGCAAAACAAAAAACATATGTGTTTTTATTGGATATGAATTCATTTTCATGAAAGTTTAGTAGAATTTTTAAACTTTTTGTATAAAATTTTTATATGAAAAAATCTTTTTACCACAAAAAAATGCTCGGAAGGATGAATAAGGAGATACCTACTGAATAAACTAGTAAGGGTTAATAAACCTATTCTATCTCATCGGATAGAATGACACGGTCCTTACGGCATGTTTCTAAGTTAAAACTGATTATAGCGTAATTGCTAATTGTAGTCAATAAATAATATTTGAGAATTTTTGTCACACGCACGCAAAAAGGTTAGCCGTAGCTGCCCTAGACTACTTGATCCCTAGCTGAGCATTTTACCACTAGACCAACGATCACATCATATATCTTGATCAGGATTTAAAATTACCTACCCTCTCCTCAACTATCTGGCCTAAAATTTATATTTTTTATCTTTTTGGCTCACACTATTTTACTGATTTCATTTCATTTAACCTGTGCAGGACAGGTTCTACGAAGGAAAGGCTACCGAAAATACAGTATTCTAGGTATTTCATAAGTCAAATTATACAAACATTTCAAAATATCATCAGAATGATTCCCCGAAGTTTTACGGTTCGCAAAATTATTTACTTTATAAAAAATATCATTTTCATTACGTGGTTATCCGTTCAGTTGTAATTTTTTTCTCATGCAGTGGTTTTTGCCATTGCAAGTTCGATAATTGTGTACATCAAATTTTCTTGCGAAATCCTCTTCTTTTTCGATGTTCCTCCGTAGTCACGTCCTCTTGCCGTGGGATTGCCTTGGTATAGTGCCATATATGGACACCTTGAAGGGTATATTCTATGAACATATATAGCATAGCGTAGTCTACCAATGAATATATATCTAATATCTAAATCGTCAAACAAGACTTGCAGATGCAGGTTCCACCTTATTCTTCATTGCCCGTTTTCCTGTACACTTCCGAAAATTTCGGCATTTCAATATTCTTACTAATTTTAAGTGGTTGTCCCATGAAAATAGGACTAACTTCTCGATCAATGAATCACTAAACGAGCATTTTAACCACTACACCAACAAGTAAATCTTAGCGAAGCTTTATATATTGCGATTGGTCAGATGGTTTGGACATGTTGAGCAAATAAATGAGGGAAGAATGATAAGAAGCACGGGCGTGCGGTGAAAACATTACAGCATGACATTTACGTAAGCATACATTTTGAAAATATAATCGAATATTTATCAAAATTAGTATTATTTTATTCATTTCTCATTTTTTTCAAAATTATCAAAAATTTCTTTACCATAGAAACTGTAATTTGTAACATCAGAATTTGTTATAAATATTTAAAATCTATATTTTGATGTCAATTTAAAAATAAATATCAAGATCAAAAATTACTGTTATTTAGAGATGTGAACACGGAATACGTGTCATACCGATATTCTTACTATTAACGTACTCTGCTAAAGCTGGCACACTCGCTTGTGGTATGAATGCTTTGAAAAAAGACTAATTTTGTCTTCAAGAATAGGACACGAATCAGGGACTAGATCACTAGGCAAGAGTCTTTGTTAAACTTAAATTGAAACAATAGTCTTAACCACCAGACCAATATGCTACTCTGTCTTGTACCTGCCAATAATATATATATTTTTAAATAAATACATTTATTGCGACAAAAACTTTTCTTCCCGGAACGACCATTTTGTCTCTGTGAAAAATATTTGGTGATTCTTTCCAGATAGCTAACCGTACTTTTGTGTCAATTTCTGTGGAGTTTTAAATGATTTTTATAGAAATAGAACCTTTCTACGCTGGTTGAGGTATTGAAAATATTTTTTTGTAATTTTAGCACGGACGCCCCTTAAAATTGTATACGTGATTCGATCGCTTTCGAGAAATAAAACATTTCCCAAAATTGTCTCCGGAATTTCACACTAGGAAGTGATAAAAAATTGTTAGCAGTTTGTATCACGAGTATTTCATTTGTCATATAAAATTTTGATCTTTTGAAATAAGTGGATAAATGTATTAATATAGTTTCGGTGATCGTCTGGCAAAGTAAGTGAAATTCACAATTACTTGTCATATATTATCTTCTCTTGCGTTTTGTATCACATTCTTGTCTGGAAAAATATAATATCAAACTTTATTCATCAAGTTTCATATTTTTTAAATACGAGTATTTTCTTAAAATGACACAAACTGAATTATCAAATCACTTAATAAATTACCAAACCTACGATGTTTTGTAAATGAAGAAAATTGCTCCGCTTTGTGGGTCTTATGTAAACGACTAGTGAGATGTCTTTTTTTTAAATAATATTACAAAGAAAACGATTATCTTAAATTTGTGTGGTTTACTTGAAATTAATTAATTTTTTCAAGAACACTGTTTTTAAAAAATGTATTATTTTTTATGTGGTTTTTAAACCTTTTTTACAAAGTAGACAACATTTGCACTTAAATAAATTAAACATATTTGATAGAATCAATATCTTTTATATATTGATTTATTAATCAACGCCCTAAAGGGCTTTGGCAGTACAAGAAATTTAGAAAGATTTTTGTATACCTAACATGAAACACGTTTTAAAGTAAATGATTAAAAAATAATAATATAAATAAAACATATTTAAGAGAAATGAAAAGTATAAAATAAACGATTAATAGTAATGATATAAATAATGGTTAGTACACAAGGAAAAAGTAATAATTATAAACTTTTAACAATAAAACACATAAACTATTGATAAAGATCGTAAAAAACAAGATAAAAAACTAAAAATCATCTTGATTTACAATAATAAAAATAAAAGAATACAATATTTAAATAATTACAAAAACATAGTCTTGCTCAACAGCATCAATACTATTAGATTAATACGATTGAAAGTATACATTAATAATTTATATAACAGTCTTTAATCCTGAATTCTACAGAGTGGCGAGCTATGTTAAGCATTGGTTACACTATCTAAATATAATAATTGCGTTGTCTGTCTGTCTGTCTGTCTATCTGTCAATTCATAAATTGATTTTTTTTTTTTTTTTTTTCTTTTTATTAATTTTTTTTTTTTTTTTACATCTCAGACCCACAAAACATCACATTGATATTTGTCTGTAGGTGCATCAATACATATATATAAATAAATTGTATATACCAGAAATACATTCATATTAATTAATTACAATAGATCTTATAAACTCAAATACAAATCTACAATACTATACAACAATACAAGAAAAAATACAAATATTACCAAAATCAAAATAAGTCTCTTTTATTTAATAACATATTCATTAATTCTGTATTTTGCCCTTTTTTATTAATATCCATTTTGACACGACATGGGATTTTATTTAATATTTTTGGTATGACATATTTTAATGTTCTTTGTCCATATTTATTTATGACCTTCGGTATTCGTAGTACTTCTTTAACCGTAAATCTGGTACTATGTTTATGAATCAATCTATGCTTATATGTCCCATCTTCATGATATCGTGTAATTAGTTTGTACCACAAGATAGCATTAATTGGCATAGAGCCTTGTTTCTTGAAGAGTTCCTGTATATCTTTAGTAGCACTTTCTTTATTTATTAATTTTATAGCCGAATTTTGAATATTTTGAATTTTTCTAATATTAGTTTTGCAAGTTAGACCCCAGCTAGTTATTCCATACCTTATTACCGATTCCGCTAAAGATTGATATATAGTTTTCATAGTCTGTATCGGAACATAGTATTTAATCTTGTGCATACATCCCAATACAGTTCTCAACCTCTTACATACCTTATTTACCTGAATATCCCATTTGAAAAATGTATCTATGGTAATACCAAGATATACGTATTCATTAACTAATTCAATTTTTTCACAATTACACGATGCATTAATTCCGGAATGCAAGCAATCAAAATTATGGGAAATAATATTTATTTGATTACTCACAGTTATATGAGGTGACCTTACATGCATGACTTTAGTTTTTTTTGCATTAATAATTAAACCCATATCATGAGACCATTTAAGTAAAGCATTATAATCTTCTTGCATACAATTTAATACTTACATTACAATTACAATACAATTAAAACTTTGAATACTTAGAGTGTGATTAATTAACGCGCGTCTAATGTTGCGAGGTTGCGCAAGGGTCTATATTAATTATTAGTATGCACTAGCTGTAACACGTTAAAAATGATGGTACTTTTACAAGTCGGTTCTCAAAGAATTATTAGGTATTTATTTATATTCAAAACAACGGAAAAATGAAAAAAAGAAAAAAGTATTTGTAAAATAAGTTACGGACACTACACGAAGTTACGGACAGACAGAGAGACAAAAAAATATTAATATTGAGATAACGGTGGGTGTACGACTAGTCGATGGAATAAAAGAGTGTAGGCACTCTTATATGTATATTTATCACGTATAAGAGTGAAGGGATGACAGTCGCTTTATTTTGTATTTGAATAGAAAAAATAATTTTACGTCTGTTTGATAAGGCTTGCAAAATATATACAGATAACAAAAAATTGTAATAATATTTTTGATCATTATATTCAGTTTAATTTTATCGCAACGCAAGAATTTATGTTGGACAAGATCGATGGTTCTTATATCTATGGATACAATTTATGGCCGTGGTATACCATGACAAGGACACCATACAGGTGAATTATATTCACTGATTTTCTTGACGAGTGCACAAAAAAGCTATATTATTCAGAAGATATCATCATTTTAAGGGTATATTTGACCAGATGCGTCCATCAACTGACCCATCGGCCCTAATGAGAAACCGAAACGTCGGTCAGAATGGTCATATTATAAACACTGAAAAAATCCCCCAGTAAACTCTGCATAGTCAGAAAATAAACGTCCGTTACCACCTAAGAGCTCTTCCGCTTAAACTTAGTGGTCTGTCTCGTCTCGTCCACAACAATTTAATTTTGTAAGTACCAATTTACCTTGAGGTCGCAAGGTTCTCAACTACAGTATACCCTTGAAATTTCCAACCCTCATAAACACCATAAATCTGTTAAGTCAACATCAATCCTCTTTAAACCGATATGTCACCGAAGGGCGGCCCAGTGGCTCGGGGCAGCTTGATTTAGCCGAGACCCGAACCG
The DNA here is from genome assembly GCA_016648135.1 of Agrypnia vestita. Taxonomy (NCBI): domain Eukaryota; kingdom Metazoa; phylum Arthropoda; class Insecta; order Trichoptera; family Phryganeidae; genus Agrypnia; species Agrypnia vestita. The sequence continues at coordinate 2,783 of JADDOH010014616.1, read as the reverse complement.
GTGTCCTTGAGGTGATAAGCCCTGATCATTAGCTTAATCTGACCCGTCGCTGTCACTGGAGACTTGGAATATTAAGAGGTCGCAGAGGTTCCGAGTGTCGGCCATTATACAAAGATGTCATCTAAATTCGTGAGCGTCGTGTTTTATATTAGGAAAATTGTATCTTCAAAATATTTATGTCCAATAATACCTAGTCATAAGTGATCTTTGATTGAATGCTAAAAATGATTATCTGAAGCTGCATTGAGAGAGAAATTTAAGGATGCAACGAAATGAGCGCGCATCAAGCAACGAAGTCACGACTCAACAAACAAAAGCTAGTAGGCAGTTTTCCAAATGATGTTTTCCAAACCCGTCGTTTTCCGCATAAAAAAGATAGCTTCTAGAATCATCGAAAACTATTTAAACCTTTAAACCGTTTTACGTAAACTATATTCACGCTGGTCATTGGTCATCACAATCCCCTACGCTGTATCCCTCGCAAACTATTCCACAATCTCTGCATTATCTGACACGGCTATTAAGGGCCTTAAAATCAGTCCTAGTATGCCCTTCACTGTACCCTTAGAACCTTTCACCCTCTTCGTGTATCGTCGTGTCATAGTGGCGTCGCGTATGTGTTATATGTGTAAAGGTAAATATAAATACATTCTAAGATATATTATTGATGGATTTGGCGTTGCTGTAAAGATTATTCACAATGATCATGACCTCTTTAAAAGACAATTGATTAGTATGTTTAGGCCATGCGTACCTACGACGTGATTACTGGTATAAACACCAACACAATGAAACAAAGTGCCACCTACGCACGGTTTACACGTATTAAGAGGGGAGGGTAAGGTTAATTCGGTGAAAAAGGTATGTTTTCAAGAATATTTTTTAGCAATGCAGATAGTCTTAGTTTGTTTACTTATTTTTTGTGTAATAATACATTATTTAAACATTATTTCAAAAAATTTTCATTGCAAAATATTTATATCTAAGTGAATGGAAGTGAATCTCCGAAGGCGCCCCGAAAAAAGTTGCAGTGTACATCATAACTCGAAACAGAATCATCTGAAACAAAAAATCAAAATGCACTTATTAAAGAAGATGTTTTTCGAGGTAACGCCGCGAAGATTTTTTTTTCGATTTTTCAATTTTTGGTAGCATTTGGAAGACAAAACACCGATTCTTGCTAAAAGATCAGCCAATTTGTAACTGTAAAATTAATAATTCTCAAAACTCTTCCAATACACTAGCGCATCCGGTAATTATCAGGTAAACGCGTGTAACGATATTGGCCTATTCAAATAGACATTGCTGAAAAATTATACGAAAATATCTATCTGCTAAAAGCTCTTGATAAGGGGAAGCCCCATAATTCATAAATACTCTATAATTAAATATCTGCCGGGTAAGTAGGTGCGGGCCTTTATTATTTCTTATTAGCCTTTATTATTTCTGCACGCGGGCGTGTAAAGCAGGCTTTATGTTATGTTATTCTGATGAAGCGAGCCAATCAAAAACGGTTGTCCGCGGAACGAATTCGACCAATAGGGGGCGTTCTAAGAGATAGACCTTTACCTTTACACGTCGGTTGGAGTCCAAAATGGCGAGAAATTTAGACTATATAAGCCATACAAATTCGAGGATCTCTCTTCTTTCTTCAGCATCAACGTTGGCCGGAGGCTCTTGTGGAGAGAGGACCGAAATACCATCAGAGAGTCACAGAGGCAGCAATACTCGAAGATACAGCTAAGCATTTTCAATATTATTTATTTCTATTGCCCTTTTCGTGTATTCAATTTAGAACTTTCTGGATCGTAACAAATATTGATACATGTTGTGGATTGTTCTGTTACGTATTTTGGGCCTAGGGATAATTATTACTATACGCGCTTCAGATTTAATATACAAGAAATCGTGATATTGCGACTGTGATAATTCCAGCGGGTGAATTATTGCATAACGCTTATGAAATATATAATTCTGTCGCTGTTCATATGAAAAATCATTTAAATTTGATATTCATATATTACCAAAGATATAAAGGCTTTAAAATGGAATACTTTACTGACGAAGGGTGTTTCGTGTTTGTTTGTGGGATTTAAAATTCAGAATAATTATGTATATTTAATGTCGCGAGGTTCGGAATGTTCGAGAGATTCTTCAGGGCGGATGTATCCTTATGCAAAAGAATGCTTTGTTATCTATACTGGCGATTGAATACACGGATTTCTATATGATTTGTGTAGATCGTGCGAGGAGTTTCTTACTAATAATATATTTTAAAAATGAATCTGGATTTTATTATTATTATATAACGGATGTGAGATTATTGGACAAGGTACATGTTTGTATTGCATATCATTGGGCAATCGTATTAAACACGATTTGTTCCTATCAAGTTCTTATAAAGACGTGTTTCGAATTGTATATATTGTATAGAAATAATTAATTTAGATGCAGCCGGTCTTCAGCTTAGAATCGCGGAAATTTTGTACTAACGAGCAGCATTCTCGATGGAAGGAAGGTGGAGGCTACACAGGCGCTGGTAATTGCTCAATTTTGGAGAAGACCCGTTATATTACTTCGGATCAGGATGCCATCTCAGAAGCAGACCAACTACAGAAATAAGATAAGAAACTTTAATATTATTTATTCCTGATGTTTTCTTATGTGTATTAAATGGATTGTTCGTGCTACATAATTTGTCATGGTCACATAATTACTATTCATTTCATTACGTGGGTTCAGAGCCGACGGTAACGGACGCGGAAACAAATTAGTACTGATGT
>JADDOH010014615.1:0-66187 GCA_016648135.1 Agrypnia vestita | reverse complement strand
ACAAAAGTTGTGAAAACAAAGTGCATTTTTATTACTTATACTAATACTTAATTATTTACGTAACGCCGTTTCGCCGAGGGGGTAAGCAGATAGGTTAGAGCGCCACACTCTTCTATCTTAGCGTAAAACTCTCGATTTAGCTTCATTTTCAATAGTTTACTGATTACGAACTCCTTGTGACGATCACTCCTAAACAATCAATCGTCTTCTCCGACGAGGCGTCCGAGTATCATGTTGCTATCGCGCCCGGTAGTCTGCAAGTGGTTTCAGTTCTCCCTCTTATCTGCTTATTGTATAATAAATGAGTGTATTCACTTACTCGGCTTTATCTGGAGAATATGGTGGATGGTGGTGTAATCTGAAAGTCTTCGCACCAAATCCCTGTTTATGGGGCGATGGACCCGCCCGCTCGCAGGACTTATGATTTATCGCCGCGATCCTTCTCCCCGGGAGCCGGGGATTGTGTGCATTAGGGGATGTAACGGGATTATTGGAAGTCTTTTGACGCACAGGATCATACGCACGTATAAGCATTAGAATGTACACGTGAAACCACTCGCATCACATTACAAATACATATTGTTTCTGGTTATATACCTGGGCTAGTATTAGCCCGAAATTAAACTGTTTTGAAATATCAAATTTTTCTCGAATTAATCAAAATCAGTACAGTGAGTTTGTTGATGTCTTCCACAACAACTTGGCTACTTTAAAAATAATCATGCAGTTGATTCAGAGTCAGTGATACTTTATTTATTGAAATCTGCTTATATTTTAATGTTTTACTCGCAGGTTTGTCGACTCGTTTACTTTTGAGTTCATATGTTATAAAAGCAAAGGCAGGAATTTAAAAAAAAAAATGTTTTAAATGCAGTCACTGAGGATAACTAATTTAAAATGAACTTAATTCTAGATTTTACGTATCTGTCCCTTCCAAAATCATGTTTCCTATAAATTTATAGGCTATGTGTCTTATGAAATCCCGAAAATATAAAATTTCTTATAAATCAGTACATTATAAGCCTATGCTTATAATGAACTGTAAATTAGTATTCATATATCGCATTCATTTTTTTGGACATCGCTGCCTTTATACCCCACATATTATTAATAGAGTAGTATTTTATTCAATTAATTTTCAGTGTATATTTTTTTTTACATAATAGTTTTTATAATTTGCTGATTTATTTTTAAATTTATTTCGAGTTACGATTGTTGCTTCGATTTCTATCTTGTATACTTTTTATTAATAGAGTTTCAACTGTAATGTGTGTGCTCACACAAATAAACCGTCGCGTAGTTTCCGCGTAGGGGTGGTAGAGAGGATAGTTCGCCATATTTCTGTCCTGGCACACTACTTTTGCCTCGTCCACTTTTATACATCTTCTTATGCACGCTTTTCAATTGTTAAAGCGTTTAACAGGCCACCTTCTAATGTTTAGTTTATCTAATTATGCCAGGTCTTTCGCAGACGTCTTCTGTTCCTGATTCTTTCAATACTGGCCTCATTAATTTTCTTTGCCATCCTTTTTTAGCTCAAACGTTCCGCATGACCAAACCGTCTCAACGATTCTTTCTTTATTCTATCTACTACACTATAGCCATATATCGTATGGTTTATTGAAATTTTTATGGCAACATTTGTGACAAACATTTATTCGAATGGAAAATTATATGCCCACCTTATACGACCACATTTTATATTATTCATTAACAGCGAAAAATAAAAGAAGAAAATTTAAAAAAAAAACTCAATGTTTCTTTACTTTTTCTTTTGTTTCTTTACTGTTTCTTTCTTTACTTTAAAAATCTGGGAATTTAACGAGCTAGAAAGATGTTCTTCATAGTAATACAAAATTAATATTCGTATAGAAGTGTACCGTATACTGTCGTACAATGCATATTATCTTTTAGGCGTATTAATTTCCACCTGTATAAGTTTGCTATCGTATAAATGCTGACATTAATTACTGAGTTATATTATTTGGATAAATCATATTTATATCTATACCCCTTCTCTATACATGCATTTAACCCTTAAATGCATATTGTGCCGAAAACGGAACATTGAGTTTGTTTTCAATTATCACACAAAATATTTGTCATTCTTTATATCGATCCTTATAAAAGTATTCCTCAGTCATTGAATTTTAAAAAAATAAAAATTTTGTCCATGCCCAAACGGCCATTTTTTACTAAACTATCAAATTATAGAAAAAGTCGATGTCTTTATCGAGAAGCGAAGAAAGTCGTATTCGATCTTGATTATTTGACAGATTTATTACCCAGAAAAATATAAAACGAGCAGGTATGTTTATCAATTTTGTATTCATACAATTATTTTTATCTTTTTTATACTAAATGCACAGGAAGTAATGCATTAATTTAGTATTAAATGCATGTGGTGCCGAAAACGGCACATGGTAATTTTTTGAAAAAAAAAATGAAAAAATAAAACAATGATTTTTTTACTATTTTTCCCTTAGTCTACGGGTGAAGCTCTATAAAATATTTTTTTTTTTCATACAAAAATCAGACTTCATGCATTTAAGGGTTAAGTCTTCGACACTTATAGAGAAGGAAGAAAAATTATTTTTTTTATTTTTAATATACGTTTTATTGTATCATAAATTAAAACAAGTGTTTAATATTTGGATACATGGCTACGATTACGAATGTATACAAAGTATATAAAAGCCTGTCTTCATTTTTTTTTGTTTATATTTCTTAATAGAATATAAGCGAATGCTTCCATCGCCATCGTTAATAAAAATAAGTGAAGTCGTATTGCCATCTGAACTCGGTTGTGCCTTCGTGTCAATATGACGGATTGATATTCCTGGCACACGCGCGGCCAATTGCGGATTGCGCTGCCACGTGGGGAGCTCCCCGTAATGCGGGAGAGCAGCTCGCCGCGGTACAGCTACAGGTGGCTGCGAGCCTGATCGCTTTATAAATATCTCAAAGTAATCATTTTGGATATCGCAGACTAAATTTTAACATGCCTGGCGGGTACCGCAATTTATATCAGTTAGTAGGCACCAAACCCACCACTGGAAATAAAAATGCCCGCGTGGAGTACACGTTATATATAGTTATGCTAATAAATAGGTACTTTGCGTGCATGGAACACATTAAGAATTTTTTTCTTTTTTCTTCTTTATGAACTGACATGTAAAAGTAAGTCATTTTTGACGGGTTACTGCTAGTTAGACAAATAATTGCGCCATTCTACAAAATTAAAATAATAAATATATATAATATATATATATATATATATATATATGTTAGTTCTAACTACTTTGGGGGTAACCCGCGTCAAATTCTGGTCGTCAGGACCAGTCGTCTGCCGACGTTTCGAACAGATCTCACTGTTCATCTTCAGGGCGCCTTGTCGATGAGCTGCTTCTCCAAAAAGCGTACAACCGTTTGGGTCCGGAGCTCACCGTCAAGTGAAAGTTTGAAAAATTCTGCTCAGGTTTTGTGGAGGAGTGGGTTTCTCCAGCGACGCCGTTACTGTGTTTTGCTCGGCTTCTTTCTATATATATTACTATATATATATTATATATATATATATATATATATATGCTATATATATATTATATATATATAATATATCATCTGGACACTAACTTTAGGTCATTCTGTTACCGAGAAAATTATGATTTATTTACTATACCTGATGGTGAAAGGAACTGCCCCTCTCGAAACTATAAAAATAATCAATAGTTCATATTGTGTGTGTAGTACGAAGTTTAAACAAAAATCATATTTTTAAATTTAAATGTTGCACCACGAAGTTACTGCAAAATCTTTCAATGGTATAAACTTATAATATTATTTATTGAATTGGCGTTAACTTTGTGGAACGACATTATAATTATATATCAATATATCACTTGTCTAAGACCACTAATAAGTTTAGGAATACACGACTAGTTTCGACAACTGCAGATGTTGTCATCAACGGGTGATTATGTAAACGTTAATATAATAACCCGTCATCTGTCGACAAAAGCAATCGAAAATATCAAAAAAGCCGTGAAACTCTAGTCGTAGCCATGGATTACGACGTCTTTTTCGTTACCTTTAATTAATATTTGTTTCCTAAGTCCGAATACAGAGATAATACTAAGTGATTCTAATGTTAATGTACACTTTAAAAGCGTAATTTGCACTACAAAATAACACCTTTAAAGCGTACCTTAATCTTTTAATCATTTAATGATCTTTGTATTTTGACTCTAGAATCATTAGTAATGCACTTTGATTGTATTCGCTACACGCCACTGGTATATAGTCTATAAATTTATTTTTCTTTAAATCAAAATTTCAGAATTGTGTTTTAAAAAATCAGAAGATGAACTTTTTTCTTTTTATGGTTTACATTACCTTAATCATTAACTTGTAGGTACCATATTTAGTTACTGAATATCCAACAAAATTAATTAACTGTTCCGAAACAGATGATTTTACATACGAGTACATCTTAGAGGAGATTTTTTTTAAATGTTGTGTTCCTTTGATATGCAAAACTCTCTGTGTTTCCACAATATTACGTTTCGTACCTTGCGGCTGTGAATGCCTTTCGACACTATTAAAGATGAAAGGAATTCTAACCGTGCTTGTTTGTCGAGAAATATTATAATAGATTTGTTACATTTAATTCATTACAGGATTTTTTATTTTGCTCTTGCATTGTTCATCTTTTACTGAGACATTCAGGACTCTTACTTTAGTTTTAGATTTTCTCTGAAATAATGCTATGTTTAATATCGGGTAAACTTTTAATCATAATGTCGCTTTCCTGCAATCTGTGGGGGTGATTTTGTGAAAAAGGACGGAAATGCGTAAAAGACGCGCGCAATTTCATTTAAACAATGAGCGCGCGCGCAGCACGCGCGATGGAAAAAAATCATCGTTTATAAACAAATCAATGTCCAGCAAGTGTCATCACAGCGAAGACGCACACTACCAGCCGACGCTTCTGATTTTGTATATATGTTGCAAGGCTGGTGTCAAGCGTGTGGATGTTGTAACTTTGATACACTTTGGCTTATATCTTCGAAACTATCCAATAAATGCTTTATTTTTTTACATTAATAACTACCCTTAATGATTTAAATTCTCAAATTTTATGAAATTTATGTGATTATTTTTAAATATTTATGCGACATACTATCGCCATCTGTGAAAATAAATAAAAACATACAATTGACCAAACACACTTCGTTGCTGCTCAATTGCTATTTTTAATTGTGAAATGTAAAATGTTACACATCATATGCGACTATTGTAAGGCTCGCTCGTTTTTTTTTTTTTCATTTCATAATAATGTGTTTTCATAAATGACAGCCGCATTAATTTATTGAATTATCAACATGTTTCGTGACCGGTGGTCCCTTCATCAGGATATAAGGTATACTTAAAAGTAAAATTAAAAAAAATAGACATTAAGAAAAACAAACAAATACATAGTAAATGAATAAATAAAAGAGATAATGTGAAAATTTAAAATATTACTATTTTGTAAAGAAGGACTATTATTATTTAATTTGCTATTATTCTAATTTGTCCTATGTTAACTAAAACTGTGATCCTATATTATTTGTATGTACAATTTATAAACCATTGTTAATATCAAAAATTTGTATTTTTAATTTGCACACCTTGTTTTATATTATGTGAGTTCCACCTGTGGTCGAAGTTTGTCATTCTCATATACCGGTACAGATGTCGCCGTTAGTAATGAGATATCTATATTTTTGATTGGAGTTTTTAAAGTATTATCCTTTTTGATAATATAAATATAAAATGCTTTAAAAAATAAAAAATTTAAAAAATAAAATAAAAGGTAGCAACTCTTTTATAGTTATTGAAGAAGTAATGTGTTTTGTTGATTCCAGCTGCCGGAAGGCGTGGAGCTGACGTTGGGAGAGTTGCGAGCCATGGCGCTCAGGCAGCAGCAGCAGATCGACTGTCAGCACCAGCTCCTGGCCGCCAGGGAGCAGAGGCTGCGCTTCCTCAAGCAACAGGAAGCCAGGCACCACCAGGCAAGACTGACCAATCAATATACATTGCGATTGCGAGCACTGACATTGTGATTTGGGGGATCCGTGAAGATCATTAACATACACACTTAATCAATATTACAGTTTTAGTTTTTGTAAAGACTGTATCAACTGGTTTTGTTTTATGATTGAGACGCAACTCGAACTGGAAAAAATGATAGATGAATTAGGCTGGCAAGGATCTGGCCTACCTTTTTTCTTCTTGAAGTTGGACGCCTTTTACACAGTCTCGACTTTTCTCGTAGAAAAGGCAACTGTCTCCGGATGTTGGGTGGGGATCATGCACTTGGTCTGATAATTCGCAACGGCTTTCAAAGAGACGTATCGCGAACACAGGATTCAAAAGCGGCGGCGATTCGTCCTTCAACACGTTTCACTGGTCCGACCCTGTTCAGCCGGTGTCGATGTGGTCCGGCCAGAGGGAGGCGGAACGATAGGAAGGTGGGACGGAGCGAGATGGAATATGTTACTTATCAGGTGATGTTACGAGTTGCGTCTCAAAACCGGCGGTAACCATGATATGCGAAAACAGTTTTTTTAGGTAGATTTGAACATAGAAGCAAAATCAAAGGGATTATAGAAAACTTACTTGTATTAACATTTTAAACACGAGATAAAAAACTTTGTGATATGAAAATTATCTAAAAATGAAAAGAATAGAACTCGTATCAACGTGGTATCTACCTACCACGGAAAAACTTTAAATTTGTTTAATTAATTTGGTTTTATTATTTTTCTATATTTAATTGTCTTCTTCAGATCAGAATCAAAGTAACATGACGAAGAAACGCTCATTATAAACTAAACTTAAACTTGTCGGTGTTAAATAATGTAATCCAGGTGGTTAAATATAAAGTAATTTTATTTTCTTCTTTCTTTTAGTTTCTTTTTCAAAAATCGCAAAATAATTTTGTGACGACATTATTAATATGATTAATAAAATAAACTTAGTTTTCACCACTTTTTTATATTGAAAATATCAACATGTTTCAAAATAAAAAAGTTGTGAAAACTAAGTTTATTTCATTAATCATAATTTTATTTTAATTATTAAAAGTGTACAATATCACAATTTCAACTGCAAATATTACTAACATCTGTAACCGAGTTAATGTGCGTCAAAATTATTTATTTCGTTTTAGTTTATTTCTGCGCTGACCAAGTTCCGAACAAACACACGTTGTTTCAACACCGGCCAACGTTATGTAATAAAACCCGAGTGGTTAAATATGCTAATAATGGCTATTTAAACAAATTAAAAACTCTAACCGTGCTTATGCGCTTGAATAGTGAGAGTTTTGCTTGTTATGTCCACTGGTATTGCTTTTGAATCTGATCAAATTCGAGTTTCAGCACTAGTAACGTGGCAGAAAACTAGTCCGAAACAATTTATTATTTTTGCCCTCTCGATTAATTTGTTCGCAGGCTCAGAACGTGGGGAGAATCCAGACCACTCCCTCAAACAAACCCGTAGCTATATTTTTAACATTTCAATAGAACTTTCTTTAACAGTGGAATCCAGTATCTATAAATCGTTAGACGTTGCCCCTCCCTTGCCCTGATTCAATTGTCGATGATGGATTCTCTAGCGATCACACCTACATGCTGGCGTCGGTACCAATTTTAAAACTTCAAGTTTGTGATTTCTAGTGTATTATGCCATGTTGTTACGACCTTTCGGGCCGACGTTTCGGATCCCATTGCATTGATGTGTTGATAATAACGGCATAATACCCCAGAAAACACGAACTTGAAGATTCTGAGTGGCCGTGAAAACCTAAGAACATTCTTAATTTTGGCCCATTGAAAAACTTAAGAAGGGTCTTAGCTTTATTTTTAAGTTAACATCATTAACTACGTAACGAAATATGCTTTTAAAAATTTATTTTATTATTTGTTTTAATCTACTTATACATTTATTAATTACACCTGCATGTTTCGGAAAAATCTTTCCATCGTCAGCATGTTTTATACATGTCAAAATATCAAAATGAATTATGTCTTTTGTTTTGGTTTAAGTAGATTAAAAGAAATAATAAAATTAATTTTTAAAATTTCAATCTACAAAGTTGCTCAACCAATTGAAAAAAAACTTTTATTCTTTTAAATAAGTAATTTACCCAAAAGAGGATTTTTTATTATTAATATTTAAAGCATTAAATTTGTGGTTAGACATTATAACAGAGTGTTAATTAAATTAGTATAAACCACTACCAGAATTTAGGTAGATTTAATCTGGTAATGGTTTATACTAATTTAACTAACACTCTGTTAGGATTCTTTATATTTAATTCTTTTTGCATTTAAAAGATATTTCACTTCTTCAAATATTACAAATAAGCCTAATTGTAATATCGAAAATATGGAGGATACTTACTATACGGGAATAACATGTTTATTTAAATTTTTTAAATAAAAGCTACTTTAAAATTGTAAAGATGCCTTTAAAAAGAATGGGATTTTTGATATAGAGATCATGAGAAACAATACTTCGGCCTAATCGCGAGAAATTTATTTACACGATACGCAATAAATAGATAACATCGCTGTTGTATCATAACGATTACTTCTCTGAATTTTTAAATCATTAATTTAAAACTAATTTTTATTTTACTCGATTGTAATGTGTATATCCATTTGATAATGAGAGGATCTGTGCTCCTTAAAACCATAGTCGTATTTAAAGTAAATTCAGTTGTATACACAGTAAAATCTATAAAAAACTAAAACTAAATCTAGAAAGTACAAACTTATACCGAAGTGCATACCGAGACAGGACATTATTTCAGTTTAATAGATAAAAATGTATTATTCGAAGAGTTTCAATTGTTTGCTGCGTGCGATTACTCGTAGCTGTCTGGTAACTAGAAATTATTGTCTCATTTTGCCAAATAAATAGCAGACTTCAAGGATTAAGTTATATTCGGACGTCGGCGTCGCGAGCGCATCTGCTCCGGGTCCGGAGCAGCTCCCGGATGGCACTCTATAATAGCTCACGGGGATCTTCGTTTTCCTTATTGAAATAAATGTTTTCCATTACGGATTAAGCTGATCCGATCCGAGGAAGCAGGGCTGTTACGGGCTGCTGTGCTGCCATATATAAATAATCCCTTTTGAGAACCATTGATAGCATTTTGGCGGAGATCTCGAGCCGCGATTGAGGTCGACTTAAATAAATTATTGGATTAAAATAATATTATTTTTATTAAGGGAGTCTTAGCATTAGAGGGACATTAAGTATTTAGCGTCCTCATCGGCTTAGTGAAATTTATAAAGAAATAAATAAATCTTGAATTAAGATAATTGATGGATGTCTCACAAAGATGATGCTTTATTGACAGGGCACGCGACCTTGGCGTAAGTGATACTTTACACAATGCAACGTTAACTAAATCACTCAAGAACAACCGTACATCTATCACAGTTTTGAAAGTTGTGTATTTTATATACGTTATTTATGTAACTTATTTTACATATTTGTTATCCCCATGAAATAGTATAAATATGTGTATACATAGCTTCGCCTTTGTGAGACATCCATAATTTGATTATCCCTTTCCGGAAAAAAATCTTTAATGATATTCTTAGAACATACTATCTCCCGCTACTAACAGAGTATTTAAAATTTAACTGGTTTTATTTAGGATTATTTTATATATTATTATGAGTAGGTACATATGTATTCAATGAAATTACACATATATATTTTAACATATTATTATGGAAATATAGTAAAAAAAAATCTAACCGATTTCTCTTTATTATGAAATGAGTGTTTCATACTCAAAGTGAGATCACAAATACAAGTGAATTTACACGAACCTTTAAGATCATATCCTACTGCTAGTTGTGTAACAACATACAAAATAAAAATAAATATATATATTGCAAACCATAATATATATTTATACTTATTTAAAAAAAATAATAATCTTGTTGCATTAATAATATTTGATTTCAACAGGAAACATATAATGTTCATTTAAAAGATGTCCTAATGAACTTCGATGCTCTAAAATAATTAATGAAAATCATGGTTACAAACACGCACAGGCTTTCGGCAAGCAATGTATAACGCTAACTATTTATTATTAATGTTTATTTGTGTCTACGGATGAATGCATTTTGTAGATTTTTACCGAATCATCATTTTTGAAAGGCAACTTAGCCTCCAAGCGGCGGCGTAGCTTAGAAATCTTTTAATAAAATTTCCTTTCAATAAGAAGAGTAAACTACCGGCTCGTCCATTCTATCGCAACATTCCTCTCCGTCATCACATAACAGATCTTGAATCTGAGCCGGATTTGCACTAGTTCGAGCCCTTTGATTTGGCTTTCGTACTATGACTTGACATTTTACCACGATTCTAATAATAATTTTCTCATTAACTTGTGTCGGGGGTCGAGAAAGACGATAATTGGTCGTGATTTCTGGCGGCCCATTAAGAGAAAAGCCTATTAAGTTGATGACTATTTGCACAGGAAATACACTCTCCCGGTTTTGACGTTTCTCTTTAATTGTTCCAAAAACCGAAATAGCGCTTTTGCTCTGCGTATAATGCTTCGTAATATGACTTGACGTTTTTATGAAAGCAATGCAATCTCTATAGTTTCCCAAATTAATAAATAAGGACATCCTCGAGGTGCCCGATTGGACATATAAAAAATGTTTCGAAATATGTGGCACGAAATTCCTGATACTAATATTTCTACTTTTTCCTTTGAATTGATAACTAGTGCTTAAAGCTAAAACCTGCAATGTATAGCTCCTGTGAAAGAATGTAATAGTTTAAATAATTCCCCGCTTATGCTTGTGTATAATTCCTGTCAATGTGAAAGGACTCGTTTGTTTTCTATTTGAATGACGTAACTTCAAGAAAAATTGACACTCCATTCTATAATATATCTATTTCCTCATATATTTTCCTACGCGTGACATACAGAAAAACATTAACCTGTTGATTGCAATTCCAGCAAGTTACGGATATTGCGGACCAACAGAGAGAAATTGGAATTATTATATTTATAGATATTTTTAACGTATATTTTTTAATTCTAATTTGCCTGTATTATCCTCTCTCTACATGTGCCCATTAATTTAATAGTACGCTAGTAATAGTGGTTTGTACACAATTCGACACGCTAATTATTTGGTAAATATTAATAGACCTCAACTACTGTTGTAATATACGAATCAATTATTGATTCATAGCACCATTTACGCGAATGTAATTATTCAATTAATTTAATTTCCTCTAATGCATTATCTTTGCTCCGCCGATTGTTTAAATTAAACCCAAAGTGATCCCGGCTAATTGTTAGATCGTCGCGCGCCCCTTCAGCGGAATTCCCTTTTGATCCCCTTTTGATCCCCGTCTTAAGGGCTGATCTCGCAAACAGCCGTTCCTCGCGCGCAAATTTAATTAAGGGCCGTCCCTTCGCTCCCCCTCGGAGCAGACCTCACCCAGAAAGGGCAATCGTGCATCTATCGGCGTGAACACATCATTATCGAGGTATTTTTGTTTTCCAAATTCCTCAGAAACCTCGTAATCTTAAATCCTACACAGATGTAAGGCTGCAATTACACATATTATGTGTACCCATAAGTAATCAATTATTTAAGTGGCAACAAAAAAGAAGTTAACTACATTTAATTTTATTTTTAATCGATTTAATCTCCATCGTTATCTAGGACCTTTTGCCATCTTGTTGGTAGACTTTTAAGAAAAGTATGCTTCTAGGTGTTCTTAAAGCGTCATTATTAAGCCCTACCGGGCGTCTACTCGATCGCTATCAAGTCAAAATCACCATCGGAAAATTTTCTAAACCAACGTTGGCACTTATTTACTTTCAATATGTCTCCATACACATCACAAATTTTCTTTGTCGCAACCGTTGCATTAACACCCGATAGAAAATGAAACACCATGCAATGGCGTAAATGTTCTTCAGTTAGTTGATTGTCCGCCATTTTACAACAGAGTAATAAAAAAAAAATTTTTACAAGTTACAAGACCACGGATTATAATATTGCGTTTAAAACACGTCTTTACACGTTCACTTTACTGAGCTTGACTGAAGCAAACATTCCACACCAAAAATAATTGATTACTTATGGGTACACCTATTATTTAAATAAGGTTTTATATACATATGTCCGAATTCCGTTGAGGCAGATAAATTTTTACATGACCTAACACAGTGCAAAAAAGTTACATGTTAGACAAACCTGTGTTTTCAAGCTACCCCAATGGAAAAGTTTTATTCTATGATGAAGAGGGTATTTATTTCCAGTGGCTCTACTCTATCATCGGGACATGTGTCGGGCCTGTTCCAATGAAAATCTCCTGAACAATGGAGCCAAGAGGTGGTATTGAGTACTGGATTGCTCGCCTACAAAATTTTTATGTGGCCCGTCAAAGATAATTAATAATGGTGCAAAACCACAAATAATTAAAAACAGCTTCTGATGTCTTATATGCCCAAATATAACTCTAAGTGATGTTTTCAATTCCATTGAGTAGATACTGCGTTATTAACAAGACTGGAACCAGAAGACTCGCAATAACTACTTCATCATATGTTTAATGTTTTTAATTTATAATTCTTCAAAGGTTTTATATTTTTAGGACACTCTTTATATATATTTCGTCCTCCTTAAATACATAGCCTAAACGCATAAATTTTTCGAAGAGTTTCTATATTTATGAGATACGCTAGAGAAGTCGGTTGGCTGGCTACAAGTTAAGATTAAAAATGTTTCAAGAGTGTGATTAATATTGGAGGAATGTTAAATTCGCGTAAAGAGCGAACAAGTAGGGGGATGGGGTAGTCTATTATTTTATAATTAAAACATCTGAAATCGATACGCGCTTATAAAAATGTTGAATTTAAATAAATAAACATTAAACCCGAAATATTATTCCTTCTCTCTGGAGCAGATCTTAAATGGAGGCATCGAAGTATTCATTTATTGCGAAGTATCCATTCCCCCTTTGGGTGACTCCCGCTGCAGATATTTGTTCATTAGCTCTACGCATCCGAGATCTAATTATTAATCTCGACTTTCGATTATCTGTGAATTCATTTCTAACTTGTTGAATAAATAGTGTAACGTTAAGTAAGTACTCGCCTTTATTACCCGTCTCACCAAACTCTGGTCAAATCGTCAAACTGCTGAAATCATCTTGAGCTTGTAGTTGAACACTATCTATGTGGTATATGGCAACATATATTTTGATTTATTTATTTATATTCATATTACACATATCATCCGTATTCTGAACTAAGCAATATTGCTATTTCCTGTATCTTGACAGTTATTATATAACATTGTGACGCCGTTTTTTGACGTTTTATGTTTGACAGGTTTAAAATTAATGAATTCAATCAATTAGAAAGCTCATTATTCGTAATTGCGAATAACTTAAAGTTTGTTTACGCGTTAGAGCTTTCTGATTGATTGAATTCATTAATTTCAAACATGTCAAATTTAAAACATCAAAATTGGCGGCAATATAATGTTATAGATACCTGTCAAGATTGGTATTATATTGATCTAACATTATATAAGATCTGACATCTCAATATTACTATTTTCAGAATAGCACAGGATAACTCGTAACGTATAAACTCATATAAAAATAACGTATAAACTCGTGCAATGACATTTTTCAGATCTCGATATTTTATATTTAAGTTTTGAGCAGTTTACAAAATCCCTTACGTATAAACTCGCGCGATGACATTTTTCTTCCCATACATGTGAACACACACACGAACACATAAAAACGCATACACACACGGACACATTAAAACGCACAAATACATACATTCACACAAACTCACTACTTGACGTATTGTTTTTTTTTCTATCGATCCTAGTTTAATATTCTTGTACATATTTATGTGTTTTCTTGTAATTGGCCCAAGGCTCAATAATTGTTTTTTTTCAAGATTTATTAATTATATGGCTGTAAGAAAACCAATAAATGAAAATATATATAAAAAAAAAATAACTCTTAAACGTTTATAAACCTGGGACTTATTCCTAAAATTGTATTTAGTGATTTGCGTTAGTCTGAATATTATTCTCAATATACCTATTTTATCATTTATTGTTATTAATTATTAATTAACCGTAAAAAGTGTATTAAGTGTATTATATTACATCATATAAATGTGCATAAAATATTCATACTTGCACTTAAATGTCACTCTAGGACCATCTATTAGGGTCATTAATGACCTGTTGACGAACTGTTTGTTTAAAAAAAACTCTACATAATAAATTTAATACTTGTATAACTGCGTTGTTCATAATTTGTACAAAAGACTAAGAGCGCGGTGCGTGTCCACAGGTGGCGGCCGAGAATGAGCGGCTCCGGCGGCTGCGGGAGCGGGTGGAGGCGCAGGAGCTCAAGCTGCGGCGGCTGCGCGCCCTGCGCGGCCAGTTGGATCAGACCAACATCAACAGCGTGGCACTCAGTGAGTACTATTGCAATTATTTCACCGGCTATGAAGCGCGGTATTGTCCGAATAGGAGGTGCCTCTATTATATTAATATTCGTCATACACTGCATGTCTCATCGTATGTCCGAGATATTCCGTTCCTACCAAAGGATGGCTAAGAACTGACGAAAAGAATTTGAAGTTAGGATAAACGCATTAAGCATACCTAGGCCCAAAAATATATAATTTGATTCCGTATAAAAAATGCTCTAAAAAACAATTAAATGGGTGGCTCGTTGAAATAGGACGAGAACTATCTAAGAAAACCCTAAAATGAATTCCTGTGTAATGCTGTGTATTTCTTTTCAATATATTTTGCTTATTAAATTTTTTTATTATATATAAAAAATCCCTTAGAAGGCATATTATTTTTGTTTTGTATATCTTCCTTACCGATAATTCTGTATTTCTTTTTAATTATTTTATCAAAATTAAATTTATTATATATTTGTTAATTTAAAAATTCCTTGTAATGTATACTAAATTATATTTTTGAGTTATTTTTGCTCTTTAAATAGTCGATTGCCTTCAAACAGGGCAGTCGAAGTGTAACACAATACAAAAAATAAGATATGAATAAAACTTATCATTATTATTAAAGTTTTAGGATTTTTATTGGTTTAATTACAATTAGTTGTATCCTGATGAAGGGAACATTGGCCCCGAAACATGTTGATAATTCAATAAAAAGTGGTTGTATACAAAGTGTCTTCTTTTTATTTATAAGAATATTGTAACCACAAAGTAATTTTATTATTATTGAAGAAATTTCATTTAAGATTGATTCATAAATGATTTATAATTTTTACATCACTGAACCAGAATTGTATCCATTCTCATTCTTATTTTGACAATACTAAATTGTATCCATGATGTTTATTTAGCAATGTGAATATCGTATATTCGAGTATTTATTATGGAACAACAAATGTGCTAAATCTAAGTTCATGGTCCCATCGCATATATAATAAAAATGAGTATTACATTGTATTATTGAATGTGTTAATAAGAGAATGATAGATAATTTATGTTTAAATAATAAGTATTAAAAAAGATATTATATTTTAAAGTCTCGAAAAATGTACCGAATATTTTGACATTTCATAGGCAATATCTGAGGAAAAATGTGTAAATCGTAGACAATGTATAAGTTTACATGACAAATGTATATTTATAGACGAAAGAAATATGATGAATATTGAACGTAGGTAATTTTGTATTTTGTTGATAGTTTTTTTTATTTTTTTATTATATGTATATGATATTGTTATTAGGTTAGGTTAGGTTATTAGGTTTGGTTTGTTTAATTCAGATTACGGATATTTTTGCTACATGAAAAACAAAATTCATATTGAGTAATATTTATTATTCTTTATGGTTCGTGCTTTTTCATTTATATACACTTTTCCAAGGTTCTTAAAGTAATGACTAACATTCAGAATGTATGGTAAAATTTTCGAAACTTTAAAGTGTAATATCTTTTTTAATACTTATTATTTAAGCGTTAATTATCATTCATTTTGTAATCAGGACATTCAATTATACAGGGTGTACCAGAGCTAGCAGCAGAAACTTGGCAGGCAGATTCCTGATTGTGTTACGAGTCTAAAATGTTTTCAAGCAACCATGACCTAATTAATATCAATAGTTACAGCAGTTACAACAGCACAACAATAGTTAAAACAGCACAAAGCAATATCAAAGTTTGCATTTTTTTTTTCAATATTTCTTACATATTTTTTGCAAAAAGTTGAACTATCATTACAGTATCTTATGTCGATTATGAAAAATTCATTCGCTTTAATACAAGTCGAATAAAATGACAAAAACATTGTGACAATTAAAAAAAGTCATTTTTTTCAAGGTTTTTATCATTTTATTTAAGTTGTATTGAATCAAATGAATTTTTCATAATCGATATAGATTACTGTAATGATACTTCAAATTTTTGCAAAAAATAAGTCAGAAATATTGAAAAAAAAATGCAAACTTTGATATTGCATATCTCCATAACTATTGATATTAATTAGCTCATGGTTGCTTGAACATTTTCGACTCATAACATAGTCAGGAAACTACCTGCCAAATTTCTGCTGCTAGCTCTGTATAGTATAGTGTATAGTGTATAGTGAAATATAGTACCCTGTATAGTGAAATACTCATTTTCATTGTGTATACAATGGGACCATGATATTGGATTATGCCCAAAAAATGCAGCAAGTCTCGGTAGCCGCCTTCCAGTCCTTTTCCAGTCCTCCAAGAATATGCGAACATTCCAAGTATTAGCGGCTTCCTTGAGGTCGGAGTTGGCCAAATTTAATTACCAGAAGTACGTAATCCGAAGATGTGGCCGGCGCCTACCTTCCTGGCAGTTAATACAGACTCACCACTTCATCAGTCACCCCCGGCAGCCAGGAATCTGATTGCTCTGCGGACGCGAGGAACAAAACCCATCCCCTACACACACTTCAGGTTTAATCGATGATCATCAGTATGAATATGTTCAATTCAGTTCAATTCTATTCAATTTATTTAATAATATATACATTACAAACTAAGAGTTCAAGGCATACATATTATGGAAGTATATATCAAAATAAAAATATTTAATAAATTAAAAATAACAAAATCTGGTCAAAGGTGTAGGAGAATCCCGCTTCGGAAAACCCCCTCAGACACATGGAATATATCAATACCCAAAGCGATTTTGTTCAGCATAGCTGTGGCTCTTCCAACAGGCATAACCATCGGCAGGTTGGTCCTGTATAATGGAATGTGAAACAATCTATGCTGACGATGTCTAATGTAATTATCAGGAACATACAAACCAATGCTCTGCATAATTTCAGGATTATCGATCATACCGCGCAACAATCGATAAAAATGTGTAATCAAGTACACATTCCTTCTATCTACCTGGTTATCTACCTTAATATTTATTCTATACTAGCGCGTTAGCCTTTATAAATAAAATTGTGTTAAAGTAATAAAATGATTGAATGATTTCTTATTATTAAATTAATTAAACCTAACAAAATGTTATTTATGTTAATACATAACCACTAAAAATTACTTTTGAGTCTACCAGTTTCGAGACGTAACCCATCTCTTCGTCAAGACAACTACTACACAACACAACCATGGTATTATTTACACACCAACACCATCACAAAATATTCTTCACATGCGTGTTACTCCAAAGGCAAACATGCACTTTAGTTGAGAGTAACACGCATGTGAAGAATATTTTGTGAAGGTGTTGATGTGTAAATAATACTATGGTGTGGTGTGTGTTATTTATATGCTAGTGTAGTGGTTGTCCTGACGAAGAGATGGTTTACATCTCGAAACCTGTAGATACAAAAGTAATTTTTAGTTTATATAATAAACTTAATTTTCACCACTTTTTTATACTGAAAAATCAACATGTTTCAAGACCTATGGCCCCTTCGTCAGGATACAATTGTATACTAACAAAAATTCTTATTTATTAATTAATTTTTAAAGTAATTTTTAGTAGTTATATATATTTTTAGAGTTTGAAAAACATTCATTTTATTCACTAAATCAATCTCAAGTGTATAAGTTTGCAAACCTGATTCGGAGCACAACAAAAATGGAATATTTTCTTTAACAAGACTTAGAATACTGAAATAATTACGGTTTTCAATCAACGAAGTATGAATTTGTTTTTATTTCAAACAACCTTCAAAGGATGATCAATGTAACCCTTAGATCGGAAAGTTATTTCCGCATCTCATTAGGGAAGTAGATGTGGAACAATTTCTCTATAAGCCGATTAAGTGTGTGACATATTACATTATATTTCGATCGCTCTCGCAAACTCCTTTTCGTAGTTTATGGTTCCTTTGAAAGTGAAATTATCCAGGCTATAGACTCTACTTTGGCTTCTTGAAACTTAATTTTGCAAGGTTATGATTTCAATAATACGGACAATTAGTTAAAGCTCTTTACGAAAATATCACATCATGGGGAAAACGTACGATGTTATAGACTTTCTTCTGGGATATTCTGCTATTTATGCATATTAATAAAATTATTAATGCTTACTCTAAAATGAAAAAAATATATATATCAAATCAACTCTCTCGAATTTTCACAAATAAATCATCATTATTCGCAAGAACTCAAAATACTCGCGAAACTGGGTAAACTTAAATATATAATAGAAAGTAGAACGTAATTTTGACTGTTTGATGATTTTTTAATGACATTCAGTTATACGCATACGGAATTAAATCGCTATCGAATTACGTACGGTGCAATGGATAGCGCAATGCTTCGATATAATTGCTATACACTGACAAGGAATATATGCTACGCATGAAAATAACAGTTAGTAGTAATCATCATCATCATCACTCTTGGCACTACAACCCTTGGTGGGTCTTGGCCTCCTCAAGAATCTTCCTCCCTCATCTCGGTTTAGTGCTAGCTCTCTCCAGCTTCGAAGCTCTAAGGCAGAGATGTCTTTGAGGACGTTGTCGCTCCATCTTAATCTTGGCCTTCCTAAGCTCCTTCGCCCTATTGGCCTTGAGTTCAGCAGTTAGCAGTAATACTAAGCACTTTATTATTACTAGCTTGTTACAAAGTTCTGTAGGGTTATATATTTGTTTTAAATAAAATCAAATATCAGTGTTAAATTGATACTACGAATGTATAAATAATAAATTTCCTATAACAAAAATATAAATGTAAAATACTGCCCGTCGATATAAGTGTAGAACATGTCTGGCGATAATTTAGAGGTAAATGGAAATTTTTTTGAAAAACACTACTTCAATTATTGTGACAAATTTTGTAGTGGAAGCGCTACCAAAAATATCAATATATTGTCACATTTTTCTGTATGACACTTAACTTTCCTACCGCAATCTCACCACTATTTTTCCCACATTTTATTATTCTCGACCTTTCTCATCGCACTGCACTTTATGCATATTTACATAGAATTGTGTTCTTGGAATCATTTGAATATTCCATTTAAAAATATTATTTCCTGTGGTGCTTCTGGAGTGCATTATTCGGTCTGTTCTATTTCCGTTCTTGTTTTCGTCTTTTTCTACAGCCAACATCGTCTCAACTCAGTCTATTTTGCATTCCGCTACGTCCGACATAGTTTTAGAGATTGTTAAATTTCGAAATCATAATTAACGAATGTATTTTGAAAAATTTTAAAGATAGAAAGATTTATGTAGGGATAATCAAAATTAATTAAAATTAAAATTATTTATATTCATTTATTGAAATGTCAATTTTTTTATATTGAATATTTCAATTTCGAGAGGAGCAATTTCTCCATCATCAGATGTAATTAGTTTTTAAGAAACTAACAATCTTTCTAGAAAACCACTTAATGGTCGGCCAGTTTCGTATCGCATTGAATATGTTTTTTCCTACATATTTTTTCGCGATGCTTACTATCTGCAAAGATAATAACTGTAACAAAAACACAAATTGCAAATTCTTCTAAATAATATACAGGGTGTACCGGAGCTAGCAGCAGAAACTTGGCCGGTAGATTCCTGCTTATGTTATGAGTCTAAAATGTTACAGCAACCATGACCTAATATCAATGGTTATGGAGATACGCCATATCAAAGTTTGCATTTTTTTTTTCAATATTTCTGACTTATTTTTTGCAAAAGGTTGAACTATCATTACAGTAACTTATTTCGATTATGAATAATTCATTCGCTTTAATACAAGTCGAATAAAATGATAAAGACCTTGCAAAAATTGAAAAAAGTTTTTTTTTTACAAGGTTTTTATTATTTTATTTAAGTTGTATTGAAGCAAATTAATCTTTCAACTTTTTGCAAAAAATAAGTCAGAAATATTGGAAAAAATGCAAACTTTCATATTGCGTATCTCCATAGCCATTGATTTTAGGTTTTGGTTGCTTTAACATTTTAGACTCGTAACACGAGCAGGAATCTACCGGCCAAGTTTCTGCTGCTAGCTCTGACACAAATTGTATATAAACATCTGAAATACTATAAAAACATCCAATATTCCTATCTTGCGCTTTTTTAACTTTACCTCCTCACGCGTTGTCGTAATCGTAACCAATGTAATCTAAATAAACGTAAACGTAAACGAACTTTACATTGTAAGGTATACTCAGTAGACACACAGTCAATCAATGGTGTTATTTCTAGAGTTTTCAAAGACTACTTATTCATGTAAACATTCATTTCAATTTAATTTAAATTCCACTTTTTGTGAATTGTTAACAGTGTTTGTACAGGAGTATAAGAGAAGGGGAGATGCGTGGGTGGGGGTCTTACTTTCTTCTTCCTCCAGCCCCTGGACCAAACTGCTATCCCGATATAATGCCAAAGTGTTACCATAACATAATTATATTGTTAAATTTAAAAATAAAACTTTTCCGATGTTCTGATGCACATGAGCTTGAACATCTCATGATGTTCTAATCTGAACGTGAATCGCCTTATAAGCAAATTGAACCTTTTTTATAGTCTTTTGGTTTGTGTCTTCTGGGGTATTATTCCGTGTATTTATGACCAGGATCCATCATCAGGGATCGGAAACGGGATCCGAAACGTCAGCCAAAACGGTCCTAAAAACACGGCGTAATACCCCAAAAGACACAAACCAGAAGATTCTAAGTGGCTGTGAACTAATATGTATACTAAGAACGTTTTTTATAGTGTCCAAAATTCTAATTGTTCCAAAGCGTGCGACTTTTCTTTAATTTTCTTATTATTATTACTTTCATTTATTATGTTTTAACACTGTATTTCATTCTGTTTTGTTTGGTTTTGTTTTACATATGATTTCCTTTGTGTTTTATTTTTGAGTTATACGACTCTTGTTTTGTTTTATTTCATGTAATTTTTTTACTTCCTTTCTTTTAACTCGTAGCGTCTACTTGACGCAAAAACCTTGGATCGATTTTTAACCCTTTTACCGTGATCCAATCTAGCTGAAACTTTCCATGCAGACTTGTGGCGACGATCAAGAAGATCTATCAAATTTTCGTTAAAAAAAAATATTTTAGTATAATTTTGGATTTTTCAAATTTTTAGTGGTTTTTTCATACAACTCGGTAAGTTGTATGGAGATTCCGTAGCATCTGGTAGACACGGAACCTGATTATAGTATAATTTTGGATTTTTGGAAAAATTTTATTGCTCCCTTTCGTAGCCCGATCGAAGCCCAACGCGTAGGTTGAGCGCCAAACCAGTTTCCACTAGTAAATGAGAAAGGGAGTATAATAAAAACTTGTTTTTTATGGGTTAGTTTTTTTATTCTTTTAATAAATAACCATTTCAAGGTGGGGACAGTGAATGGTTTGTTTCTGCGGCCGTGCGCTCCCGCGATGGTTTATACGACCGCTGCGGGGTGGCACGGTCTTGCAAAGTAGTATTAAAAAAATGTCAACCTGGAGACGAATGAGTAGGACCGATAAGGAAGCTTTTTTTTTTTTTTTTTTGTTTTCTTACAGCCATATAATAATAATTTGCTCTTAGAACGGTCCTGGGTAAGCGGTGGGTACCATTAACTGTTCCAAAGCGCGCGTTCATGCTTTCATTCTTCCAGAATATACTAGATAAGTACCTACTATTACGTAGTGACATTTAGTTACGACATTATGTAAATCGGCTGTCGCACAATTAAGAAATAAACTTTTCCTCTCGGCGTATTTCTCTAAATACTTTATATTTCCTCTTTCGAGTCTCTAAATGAATTATTTTAATTAACACCATGACAGATTCAAATGCTTAAACCTACAAATGATTGTAAAATTGAAGATTTACGATCCCACTTGAACTCCGATAATCCAAAGTATTTCGATTGAAATTTAATTTAATTACTTAAGAACTGAGGCTGCTCGACTCATTTCTTACCTCTTCCGGTTTTTAGTTCTTTGAACGACTTGATCACGAAACTAACAAGACGAACTGATAAAAGACAACATTCTTCACAATGTATTGTATGCGGCTAACCGCGAAACTAGTTTCTGGTCATATGAAATAATTTATTAGTTGACGAGTCCCATTTATTTATAAGGTTACCCGATTAATTTTTACAGTTTTTCACGTCAAGAGAGTCCAATTTACTATTTAGATTTTGGTAATCCTCTGTCTGTGCCTTCTTTATAGCGCAGGGTTTAAGGCTGGACATTCGCTGTAAATGCATATATCGGCGTTTTTTTTGCGAAAATGTGAGTTTTTATTATTCACACTACACGACGATATTTTTGGCCGCGGCCTGTCGATTAATGCTTATATTTTCTTAATTATTGTAAATAATGTTCAGTTTATTACTTTTATATAATAACAAAGGTTCTATCTAAGTTATTGCCCTAAAAAAATGCAGTCTAGAGTATACATTCTGATATAAATGAATAATAAAAACCCACATTTTCGTAAAAAAACATGTAAATATGCATTTGCAGAGAATGTGCCGCCTTAAGGACAATGCTGTATTTAATATATGTGTGAAATATGGAGTGTCGAGAATGGATGCGATAAGAAATATAGATGAAAAAAAATTTTTTGTGAAAAATTACTTCTAAAATGCAACTAACCGTTATTTGGAGGGAGCGGCTGTCAATATTTTACGGAAATCGTGGCTGTGAAAGGCAAATGAAATACTAAAAACGATTTAAACTTTTATTCATTACGCACTGGACACGAATTTAATCGGAGCGCTGTTCTTGAATTCACACCACATGTTTCTAGAATATTTCGCGTAGATAGAATCTTCGCTGCACCTTTGTCTATCGCTAGGTAGATCTGCTCCTTTTTGCTCGTATTTAAGTATGTCGCTCGGTCACACACAACCCTACTCGCCGCGCGCGCTCGCTTTTTATATACAATTGTCGGTTTCGCGATGCAACGAGAGCGATCGAGTAATTTCATCATATTTCTAGTGATTACGAGAATAATCATTTAATTCTAGATTCATGTAGACCGTTCGAGAAATTTCGACAATGCGCGGTGACCACTGTTTTGGCTCTCGTGATATATTTATATCGCGGGGGAGGGGTGAGGTAACAAGAGGAGAAAGGAAAGTGTTCGTTGAGAATCCTAAAGAGAAACCATAGATCTGTCACAAATTTTAGAATTGTGTACACAGAAAAACATAAATTTTTGTAAAAAGTTTTGTTTATGTAATTACACTTAGGTTTGTTTGATTTGATAATTATGGACTTTTAACCCCAGATTGCACACGACAGATCCGTGCTACGCAAACGAGTTTCTTGTGAAGCATCGGATATTCCCTTACAATTATTATATATCTTACAAAATGAGGTAATCGAGTACCAGCCGGTTGTTTAAGCAACGGATATAAATTATGATTTTGAATTGTACTTTCACAAATATTTGTTTTACAATAAACGCTTTTAAGATTTTAGCCCACAATCAGAAATAAAACGTATTCTATTTACCCGCCCGCTTCGTGAAATAAAGACTTTTCGCACAAATGAGCTAGTCGGTTTATGTAAATAAGATCACTTTGATGTAACCAATTACGTACCCGTATGAGAATACCGAACCCTCTAACGATTTATTTAAATACCTTTGAAATCTTACACATCACACCGTGTTTACTACCACGAAGAATATAAAGCGCTTGAGTTGTACGCGATGAATTCTTCGGACATAAAGTGGCATAACAGTCAGTCATACAGGCAGGCAATTATACGTTTAATACATAAAGCAAGGGCATAAAATAATTCCTCATGCCGCCCTGTCGGTCCCTTTTAGTAAAATTTACAGCCATCTTTAATTTTTGAATGCTCCTCAATATTTTATGTCTCTATAAACATATTATTTTTACGATTAACTTTAAAAAAATTTTACTGTCGTTTAACTTCATGATTATACCTGTGAGAATTTTCAGTCGTTAAAGTTAAATCCTATTTCTCGGTTGTATTTGTCGGCCTGCTGAACATAAATTCGATTTTAAAAATATTAAAGGATAAATGGCTTTTTAAGAGAGGGAGGGAAACGAAATTAATTTATAAATGATTATTATCTAAGTACTCTAAAACTGAAAACTTAGTCTTTTACGTACGTTTAATGTTTCTTCTTGAATAATAATAAACGCTGGTAACTAATTTTGTAGTTTCCTCGAACGAAGCTCGAATTCCCAACCATTAGATTACTAGGAGAATGTCTTGAACGTTAGACTAAGGGCCGGTCTTATAAATAAAAGACCAAATTTCCGTTAGTAAATGGACAATTTACTAACGGATGGCCGTTCGTTTATAAATGTTACCGACGCGCGTCTTATAAAACTTCTTTTACCGTCCGTAAGTATCGCAATATCGTACTGCTCTTGTCTATGATTTTAGAGCTGTCAAAGGCGAATTATTCCTTTTTCTATGGAAACGAAACACAACTTCTATAAACATAGCCTAAAATTTCTTTGAAACCCCAACAAAATCTGCAGCTGCTATTAATATTGATCTAAGAGCATAGAATCCCAAGGCAGCAAGCAATTTTGTGGTTGGTGATAATGTCAGATTCCTACGCGTGCGTTTTTTTACATTTGCCCAATATCTTCTAAACGCTCTTAAATAGGCCTTTTCGATAAGCGAAAACGGTAGATAAAATCTGCGTCATCTAAAATATTAAAATAATCCACCCGTATATTGAACACTCTTTGTCGTCGAGTTTGTTCTTCATCCGACGAACTTGAATACAATAATAGCTCGACATCGCAACCTGAAACATTTTCCTTCAATCAGTATAGCGTATGAGTATATATGTACATGTTAAACAAAAGCATAAAACGCAAATTGACAACGGACCTAACCTTAAAAAATAATACGTCAATATGTCATACTTCTGTCAATTACAACTAACGGACGGTAAACTGGTGGTTGGTTGGTCGGTAAAATTTTACTAACGGATTGTTATAAGCCGAAAAAAATGACGTTTGTATCAAATTTCAGTTTATTTGGTCTGAAATTTAACTAACGGACGTTTATAAGACCGGCCCTAATAAGCCCAGCGTTATTAACAGTTGACAAAAGCGCTCGATAGATGTGAGGTGAAGTGCTATAAAGAAGCGAGCGAGAAGCGTAAATAGAAAATGGATGAAGATAGGCGTTTCATATCCAAGACTCGTGAGGTTATTCAGCCATGCATTTTAGATCTTTCAGATCCCCTGAAGGTAATATTTATACATTCCAGGAGCACGATCCAGACGCAGACTCCGAGGGATTCGTCTTTGTTGTACAAATATGGACATTTGCATGGAAAACACAATATCTATTGAAGGAGCCTATTGTGTCTTATAATCAGCGCTGAATAGGCTCCCGGCAGCCGCGATGATCCCGCTGAAAGGTTTCCCCGGTAAAGGGGATTACTTCCAGGTCGCCCTTAAATATTTTTAGGGGAGCTGCGCCCACAAATTTAGTATGCGCTCATAAAGCGAACATCACAACAAAGGCTGCGGGTATTTGGTTAAAAAACTGATTTATTGTTGGCACTCGGATCCCGAATCACCTTTTCAAAAATAAAAGCACCGCTTTTAGGATTGAGATAAAATTATAAGCGCGGCCTAAAAGTTTTTACAGTTTACCATTCTTTCAACGTACTCGAGTGTGTAAAAGTTTTTAAGCGCGCTTTCTATACTTTATATTCTTAAGGGGGGGGTAAGGTTAATTCGTACAAAAAAAGGCATGTTTTTGTGAGTTTTTTGTGATGACACAGTTAAAATCTCTTTATTAAAACCAATGGTACATTAAAGTATGACATTTGAAGAATGTTGTGTAAAATTTTCAAGACGAAATATTAAAAAATACGGCAATGGCAGCAATTATTCGGGCGTGTGTCGGAAAAAAGGAGAATTGCGGTGTCCATCATAACTTGGTGCTAGATCATCTGAAATCAAAAAATCAAAGTTCATTCGTTAGATAATAGATTTTCCCAGGTAACGCTGGGAGGGTTTTTTGAAATTTTAATTTTTCAATTTTTTGGAACACTTTGAAGGGAAAAACGCGATTTTTTGCGAAAAATATCGACTAATTTGTTATTAAAAATTAAAAATTAATAACAAATTTGAAAAAAACTCTACAGCGTTACCTTGTAAATTATGTACAGAAATAGTGTTCAAAATTTCAAAAGGATCAGTGCAGTAGTTTTGAAGTTATGATGGACACCGACTTTGAAAACGTGTGACGTGGGGAAAACGCTTTAAAGTTTTACACACTGTAAAATTCAAAATAAAACTCAACACTTATTTTATGCTTACACATAATCGTCGATGCCATGTTCACAAAGTAAAGAGCTTTCATCATCAGCATCTTTTAGTCCTTGTCTACACAAAACTCTTCCAATACAATAAGCACGTCCGGTAGTCCTCAGGTGAGCGCGTCTCTCAGCTGCCCGAGCATGTATAGAAAATCAGTCTGAGTATCGCTCAAATGTTCATAATTTCGTCAATTTTGCTCCGATTGACTTGAAATCTTGACACAATATTCTTACGGTGTTATACATTCGTTTAAAAAATTAAAAATAAAATGCAAAAAAAAAAATTTAAAACCTTACTCCCCCCTTAAGGGAGATGGTAAGATCACAAGTAGTAGCCATGATACGAACCGTAGCACAATCTTGCTTGTAGCTTGGGCAGCAACTATTTTATTGGGTTTTCTCGTCTACAGATATTGAAATGTTCATTGTCAACATCTGCTACCCCCTGTATTGTCATCACGTGACTGAAGAGCCACATTCTAGATTCATAAATATAAAAAATTAACCCATAAAAACCAAGTATTTATTCTACTCCCTTTCTTTGTAAATTAAGTTTACCATCATGGAATAATTGATTGACTGAAAATGAAACATGTCTAGACAAATATCTATGTCAAAAATATATCTTTATTATTTGATTTCTTTCCAAAAACCGAAGTGTGCTGTCATCTATGAACCAATTGTCATAAATTTTCGAAATTCGACGGAGTAATTCAAATTTTAAATATTCCGTGACGTTATCGGGCCGCCGGCGCCAGTAATCAAACATTGATAATGATTCCAATTTGAAAAAACTATTAAAATTTCTAAAAATCCGAAATAATACTATAATTATTAATTTTTTTAACGAAAATTTGATAGATCTTCTTGATCGTCGCCACGAGTCTGCTTGCAAAGTTTTAGCTTTTTAGTTTTAGCTCGATTGGATCACGACAAAAGGGTTAAAAATCGGTCCAAAGTTTTTTCGTCAAGAAAACAAGCAAGAGTTAAAAGAAAGGAAGTAAAAAGAGAAAATTCACGATGCGTGCGTAGCCCGCTCTCATTCATTATTATTTACTCTTGCCGCTACAGACTTTCTTTAGTAACTTAACATATATTTACATAAACAGGGTTATTTGGAAAACATTAATAACCTCGCAGGACTATATTCCTTTCTTGATTGTGATTCGAAAATGTTCAAGCAAAATCAAAGTTTGCATTTTTTTCAATGTATCCGACTTATTTTTTACAGAACGTTGAATTATTATTACAGTAACGTATACCGATTATGGAAAATTCGTTATTTTCAATTCGTGTTAAATAAAATGATAAAAATCCTGCCGAAATTCCAAATGTGGAATGAAAGAACCAAAAAATGGAATGTTTTCTAATTGGAATTTGAAGGTTATTATTATTTTATTTGAATTGTATTAAAGGGAATGAATTTTTCGTATTCGATATAAGTTACTAAAATGATAGTCCAACGTTTTTCAAAAAATAAGCCAGAAATATTGAAAAAAACATGCAATCTTTGATGTGGCATGTCTTCATAACTATTGATATATTAGGTCATGGTTGTTTGAACATTTTCTAATCATAAGTAAAGCAGGAATATATTCTTGCGAGGTTATTAATGTTTTTCAAATAACCCTATATACTACAAACTAATACATCCTCCAAGTTTGTGTTTACTGAGCTGATGTGTTGTTGTGAGTGTTGGTGTTGTGGTTAAGTATCGGCTCGCAATACCGTGCCGAAGTAATGATGCGTTGTATTGTGTTGTGTGTATGATTCATCTGTTGTCTGATCACTATCTCTGCGGAGTCTGCGACGAGAATGCCTTTGAAGCGCCGGATACCAAGATGTTTTTAATTTAAGACCATCATCTCTATTATTATTTATCGGGTGCTTGTAGATTTCTAGTGCTTCCTTGATAAGACGCGTATGGTGACTCTTAGGCTTTCCAAGGATTTTCGGTTCGAATGCAAAATGCTCAGCCAGTGCTGATTTTTCTGGATGACCGAGTTTGCATGCCCGTTTGTGCTCGTTGACCCTTTTGGAAATGGTACGCGCCTTTTGTCCCACGTATACTTCATCGCAGTCTTGACCATCGAGTCTACACACACCGTCTGTTTCTAAGCGATCTCGATCATAATTAAATTGGTTAGTTAAAATATGCATCGCAAGATTTGGCAGAGTTTTCGAAGTGCCATCCACGTCGGACCTTAATTTATCGCTGCAAAGTGCCAAGTATCGGGTAACTGGAACAATCGGGAGTTGGGCTCGCACGTCCCCACACTTGTCTTATCTCTGCCCTTCTCCCTCTCCCCTCTTCCCCCGCACCCTCGGGAGGGCAATCAAAAGAACAACTTTAATCTCGTAATTGAATTAGTTTTGAGGGCCGCGTCATCGGCGCCCCTCGGACAATTTATTAGCATTTAGATTAGCGAGATGTCGAATGGTCGGCCCGAACTTACCCACCGAAGAGATTCTGATCAAAATTTGCAATCGTTAGCAGTATCAATATCGCATTCTCTGCTCCGTTTCTATCGCAGCAATCAATTTCAATCAAAAATCCTTGTGATATTTATATTCCGTCTACTTCAACGTATACCTATGAGAGCCTGGCGAGGTAGCCACAGGAACGCGAAATCACTAATTAGAAGTCCTTACAAAAAATATTTAAGATGTTCGTCATCCATAAACGCATCGACATTTTTTAATTATACATACGTAGAGTATGAATAAAAGTAACCACAGAAACTAGAATGGTTTTCCAATTCAGAGGAATGTGGCGCTTTGTCCTCTCCTTCTATCTTTTAGGGGAAAAGCTTAACAATACAACAGAATGATAGTTTACTTAGTAAAAACCACTACCAGATTTATGACCTACCGGTTTCTAGATGTACCTGTCTCTTCGTCAGGACCAACACTACACTACTATATTCACAACGCTATACACCCCAACCGTAGTATTGTTGAACTTTCACCAATGTTGATCACATGCGTGTTAATCTTGTCAGAGACAAACATGCACTGCAGACCTTAAGTCTGGTAGTGGTTTTTACTATGTTAACTAACATTCTGTTATAATGTCTAATCACAAAGTTAATGCTTTAAATATTACTAATATTAATGCTTAACAATACGTTAGTTATTTCAAAAATAAACAAGTTGTATAAGTAAACAGAGAAAAATATAAGTTGTAAAGGGATATAAAACTTTAATCGATTAACCTATTGGAAATCTTGCGTTATAGATCGCAGACATTACACATCAAAAATACATTTTTAAATTTATTTTTAAATTTATTTTATTCATTTATTTATTATTAGGGCTTTTACAAAGGAAAGGTAAGTGTACATTAACAGAATATATATACTTTAAAGAGAATAAAACATGTAAACATAATAATGACATAAAGAGAAAATTAAATACTTAAAATATAGATACAAATGTACAAAGATAAATATAATATAAAGTAAAAATCAAGTATCCATATAAAAAACAGAAGCATAAGAAAAAAACAATATAATAGAAATTTAAAAACAAAAAAGTAATAAATGTAGAGTGAAAAGATATAGCAGAAGCCTTGAAAGTCATATTATGATAAAAAATATACATACAAATACAAATCAATTATTTAAGTACAATTCGAAAAATACTAGTAATCTTTCAATACACCTTTTAATATAGTTCATCATGGGCATATATTGATAGATTTACATTACAGAGTCTTTTTAGGGGTATAAGTAGTAAAATAGTGGGGGGGGATACGCGCATAATGACGTCGAAAAACCGGGACGTGTATTATTCAGACGGAAAATGGTTTCCGTTCGGTGTATGAAAAAGGGGATGAAACAGTGGTAATTTGGGGGGTTTTTGCGGACAAGAAACGCGATGAGGCGCGCTGTACGTGTCGGCTGAGCCCCAAAACACGAAACTGGACGTGTCGGCGGGACGCGGGCTCCATCCCCCAATTATTTGCTTCATTAGGGCGGTAATTAATCGCTCGCGTGCCGGACCCCGTTAGATTCACACCCTTAGCGAGTACACCTTGTAATGAATCTTTCGCGATAATGATTTCATCATTTATTTATTTTTTCTGAGCCTGGCGTACATTTGTGTTACAAATTATAATGTAAATATCATGTTAAAAAAAGTAACCCATAAAAACCAAGTTTTTATTATGCTCCCTTTCTTTGTAAAATATAACAACAGTTAAAGACGAATTAAAACATATAACATAACACTAAACTTACAGTAATTTAATATATTTCTAAGATGTTTTGAGTTTTGATAAGACACTTCATGCTTTGAAGATTAAATTCTAAAAACATTTGTCAGCCAAATTAAATTTTCGACATTCGTAGTGAAGTACATATTATGTATACCGACGGAGTAATTCAAATTTAGAAAATATTCCGTGACGTTATCGGGCCGCCGTTGCTAGAAATCAAACTTTTCTAATGATTCCAATTTGAAAAAACCAACAAAATTTCTAAAAAGCCGAAATTATACTATAATTATTAAATTTTTTTAACGAAAATTTAATAGATCTTCTTGATCGTCGCCACGACTCTATTTGCCAAGTTTCAACTCGATTCTTTCACGGGAAAAGGGTTAAAAATCGATCCAAAGTTTTTTCACCCGGAAGCAAGCAGACGCCACGAGTTAAAAGAAAGGAAGTAAAAATGGTTAAATGTTACGTAAATAAGATAGAATAAATAAATTATAAAAATTTAAATAAGGAAATCGCACCCTTAGTGAATATACCTTGTAATGAATCTTTCGCGATAACGTTTGTTCTCCAAATTTCAATGTAAATATCATGTTTAAATAATGGTTAAATTTTACGTAATTAAAATAGAATAAATACATTATAAAAACTTAAGTAAGGAAAGCTAGGATCACAAAATAAAAAAACTGACCATATTAATTCCCGTATCTTGTCTTTATTAAATGATAGCAAATATTTTCATCATTGATCACTATTTTTCGTCGTGTTTTGTGAGTTAAAAAGCAGATATGCAATATATTATTATTCTTACATGAAAGTTTGTTAATTATATAAATTATATATTTATTTGTTGATAACGCCCTAGTGGGCATTTACAATGTAATTATAGGTAAAGTACAACATTTTTTACATTCCTAACATAAACGCATTAACCAAAACAATAATGAAAATAAAGCGTATTTTAAAAAAATTAACTATAATTTAAACACTTTAAAATAAATAAATATATATAAACAATTATTAGTACAAGAGTAAACAGTAATAATTAAAACAAAATTATAATAAAATAAAATAATGAATAGTAAATGAAAAGTAAATTCCAAGCGGTACTAATTCAAGGGGAACAGAAATAAATAAAAATTAGTCCAGTAATAATGTACTCAGTTCTGCTAACATATTCTAAGGTTAATTAATTTCCTGAGTAATACCTAATCTATGTGCGTATTAAACTAAAACAAATTCGATTACATTCCGAGGTAGTTCGATTCATCTGATGAAAATAGGCGGATGCAATTTTCCTAAAACACGTAAACTGTACAATCAAACCCACTGAGTTGTGTTTTCTATTTATCTATATCTAATGACATTTGATTGGTCTACCGTTTTCTAAATACTAAGAATAATTTGAGTCATCGTCCTTCAAAACATTTTAAAAATTCGGTGGTTGGTGAATTTTTAAACAAATTCCATATTTCTTTCGTATTTTTCGCGAAATGCATTTCTTTTTCAGACTGGTGAAGATGATACCTCAAAAGCTATTATGCCAATTTTGTTCAAATTATGCACATTTTATAACATTATCAACAAGTTAGCGTACGACTTTTTGATAAAAAAAAACGCCGTTTGGTTATTAGTTATTATTATTTTTTACATCAATTTTTTTAGGAACAATATGTAAATTTATTCAAACTGATCTCATTTGTGAAAAAAAAAACTTTTTTTTTCGTAACGCTACATCATAGACATTACATCATTTAATAACAAAATAATTTACTTTTTCATTCACTCATGAATGTCTCCAGCAGCTGCTAGTCACGGAGAACGACTTTTGCGGGACAACACATAAGTCCGTCATTTTGAAATTCTCTAAATAATTTGTTAATGAAAAATATTTAATAATGTACCTATGCCATAAACAATAAAAATAAAATCAACTTTATATGCGTATTGGTTACGTCAGATTTTTTTTGGTTTGAATATATTTTTTGACTTTTTGAATTTGG
Organism: Agrypnia vestita; assembly: GCA_016648135.1. Classification (NCBI taxonomy): domain Eukaryota; kingdom Metazoa; phylum Arthropoda; class Insecta; order Trichoptera; family Phryganeidae; genus Agrypnia; species Agrypnia vestita. The sequence goes on along the minus strand of JADDOH010014615.1, from coordinate 33,127 downwards.
ATGGTAAGTAAATTTTTAAGTGAAAAGCGATGCGATTTTCAATATGAAAAGTAAAAAAAAAAACAGATGATACCCTCACTACACTTGCACTTTTAACACTTAGCCGCATTCTCCATTCTTCTGCGGAAACGCGATACCGTATCATTAAAAATTAGCACCTATTTATGTATGAAAAATTAAATAACATTAATTAGACCAGGACAACCTCACTCTCATGTCTGTTCGTCCTTTCATTTTGTCTCACGACTATTTTTCTATAATAAAATGAAGTTCATCTTCAACTTCTATTAGGCATTTAAATCTGGTCCTTCCCATTTTACAATCTTTTATTTTATATCTAGACGATCTGCTCGATGACTCACTCCCACTTCTGGCTTTTATCCCTCCCATTTATGATTCGTTTGTCCTTTAATTTTATTGAAAAAGACCTCGGCCAAATATAAAAAAAAGTCGTCGAACTTTTACCTAATCCAATAGGCATCATTTGGAATCATCGTCATACATACATTGCCTGACAGAAACAATTGGATTATCTGGTTTAACGACAGCCATTCGGGTGAAATGTGAATGTCGCCCCCTGTGATTGGATAAGTTGTATTAAGCTACAAACGGCTGACAATAGATGGCAGCCGATTCTGAATTTGAAATAAAACTGTCTGTTGGGTTTAAGGGATAACTATAAATCCCTCCTGTCTAGCTGGTATATTGAATTCACAAAGCCAAACATACTTTCGTTGAAAGAGTGCTTTAATAATTGTGTTTATTTATTTATTTCAATTACTATTTTGGAACAATCAGTTGAGTTCGCGTAACACGCTAACAAAAATAAATTTTAGTCTCGTTCTTTTTATTTGATTCGCTGTTAGGTTATTAACAATTCGCCTCGTTTCTATTTTATTTATTTATATATTTATTTTGAACATAATACATGTTGGTTAGAAAAGAGCCACTCATTTCACTTGGATGAACCTGCGCCGAGATGAGGAGTTTACTATATAATGAGAACAAAATACTATATAACTATATACTTATTCAATTAATTGTATATGTAAATATATAATATAGGTACCTATGAATAAAAAACAAGTAGATATTATTGAATACATATTGAATACAACTAAAAGTAATAGAGAAAGTTAAAATATGTAAATTAAATTACATGTATATTCGCTTATATTAAATACAGTTAAATGACCAAGTAAATGATCAAATACCTGTTTTCGGCAGTTGGTTACTCATGCAAATGCATTTGACAATTGTTTGTCTTCACGAATAATTTTGTGTCAGAATGAAAACGGTAAAACTAAGGTGTGTGAAAAATGGATATCCAAGACATTTGAATATCACTTTATCAATGAAAGATTTTGCAGGTACTTCGTGGTGCAACATCATAATTTAAAATATGCTATTAACAATGGATATAATTGCGCGTTAATAGATAAAAAAATTAATAATAAACTTATTGAAACATATTTATACTCGGGCAAAAACATTAAAACCACCGATAATACACTTTAACGAAAAATTCTAAATGATGGTCCGATTTCTACTAAAATTACAAATTGTTTCCCTACTCACATTAGACCAGCTTATTATACAAATTGGTAATATTCTTTTAAATTCAAAAACAAAAAGTACCAATGTTGGAAAAAGCGGGATTTTGAAATAACTTGCGGAGATTGTGATAAAAAATATACAGTCCAAATCAATAGAAACTTAAATAAACGCATAAAAGTACATCGCCGTTGCTTAAAAAATAACAATTTCTCCGAATTTTTCAATCATATAATTAACACTAATCATTCTTTCGATAGTCACACGTTTAAACTACTCTACTCGGTTCCTCGTAGAGGAGGAATAATGAATAGTTTGGAAATCATCGAAATCCTTAAAAAAATTGAATTCTAGAAACATTAATAAATAATATCACATTTCAGTCCACTTCACCAATACTAGAGCTTTTTGCGGAAAAAATACCCCTCCCCACCGCGCGCCCCCTGACGTACTCGATTAGATTGATAAATTTTGTATTTAAGTTATTTTCTATAACTCTATATCTCGAAACTATAGTAGTAATTTAATAACTCAAATTGTGTGTATATTACAAAGTAAAATAAAACATATTTTAAATCACTTTTATCATTTAGCGTAACAACCCTTAATCATTTTTTTTAAATGAAAATGTATTCAAAATCGTAATGTTTTCCAGAACAAAATAAATATACCCATACATTATCCATCATATAATAGAGTAGGTATATATGACAGATAGTGTATGGGTGGATGTGAAGCCGCTTCAGCTCAGGTGCACCCATACCTTAAGTGTCGTATGCCCACATTCAGAGTCAATACTTAGATGATTTTAAGATTAAAGTACGCGTTTTTGCAACACATGTACGGTACATGTCTTATAATTTAAATATATACAACTTCTATCATGAGTGGAAATGGTAAACGTTACATTGTGTAAAGTGATCACTTAAGCCAGCCCTTACCACTTCCATACCTACTTTCCCATAAAAAATATAATTTCGTCTCTGTGAAACATCTATAATATATTGATTAGTTATGGTACGCCTTAAAGTGTTATTTTGTACTGAAAATTAAGCTTTTAAGGCGTACCTTTATCTAAAAAATCATCTAAGAATTCGGGCCTTAGTTCCGATAATGAAGACATGTATTACTTAAATCTTCTCAAGGCATTATTTAAAAATAATAATTAAATATTTACGAATAAATAAAATAAAACGAATACATTTTTAAATGTCTACTAAATAGTAGACACTTAAAAATGTCGTTAGTATTCGTGAAACGAATCTTTTAAATACCTACATTTTTAATTGTCGTTTTAAATAATCCCGTCTTTATTACGAGACGATTACAAGTCCTCTCGTTTTTATCACATTGAAAATCCAGTGATGAACTTAGCTTTAAATGATAATTTAATTTCCAAATTATTTGGGAGGTCCGATCTCCGCACAAGTTTTACGTAAGATTTACATTTTTTTTTAAATTCCTGAAAGATTTTTATTTTAATACACGATAACCAAGCCGTAAGTTCGATTGCACTTTTTTCAACCTTGCAGAGACTGGATCGAACATGATTTTCATATATTTAAAACCATTCTGCCGTTTTTTCACGCCAGTTTCCAACATTAAATACATTTTTTATATCAATACACTATATACCTCACTCTATGTTAAACATTATTAGCTGATAAAATTTAAAATAAATAATTTTTAAATAAAGTAAAAATGTATTAACTATTTAAAGTGATTATTGATGTCCCACAGAAACTAAGTAAGGAAGTCTTTGTGTTTTTACAGGGCTTACGACCTATCTGGCTTGAGTGATTGCTTTACACAATGTAACCTTTACCGATTCCACCCATGAACGACCACCAAATCTAACAAATAAGGAAATATGTTATTTTATGTACCTCGCTTTTCTTTAATGAATACAAACTTTCGGTACCAAATACAAACTTTCGCACCGCTGGTAATAATAATAATAATAGGTCTTTATAAATAGAAAACCAACAACAGACATACAAGTAGAATAAGAAATAAAAACTTGTCGAAATTAAAAATAGAAAGTAGAAAATAATAATAAAAATAGATAAACACAAAAAATAATGGAGAACAGTCATTGTGAATGTATTAACCTATACGCATATCTCTGATATTTTTAATTCCAGTTTAGCACAATATAAAGATTCGCTAGTGAAAGCTCTACACCCTGCCGTCCTGAATTCATAATGCAATCACAAACAAATAGGTATACCTACCTATTTCACATCTCCTTTTTCTAAATTATATTTTATCTTATATAATTCACACCTCCTTTTTCTAAATTACTGTTGTAACTTTAAACCACTATCTATACTATATTGTCAATTCTGTAATTTCTTGCTGTTCTACTCTTTGGATTTCTTGTATATATTATTATGCAAATGGTACTTCTGTGCCATATATTGAAATAAATAAATAAATAACTACGTCACATGGCATTGTTTAGTTTTTCGTCCCCGGACCCAATCACCCCTCTAAAAGAACTCAACATTCGTCGAGAAAAGAATGAATTGTCGCAATGACGAGGTGGGGGGGGAATATGGAGGGTGCATTATTTGTGCCGGCGGCCGCGGCAGTCCTCTCCGCTGCCCCGGAAGCTACCGCGGGGCGCTCCTGGCGGGGAAAAGGGAAACAAAAAGATGGCGACCACACACGTTTCCGGCGACGCCGACCACCAAATCACTCACCCAGGTAAAAATACACCGCGTACATTCTTTTGTATGTTTTGCGAACAGATTTTTATACTAATGCGACCGAGTGTACTCCCACACGGGGCCCACGCCTGCCGCAGGATATTGCGTGAAAGGATATGAGGGGACGTCTACGTAATCAGAGTGATTGTATGTCCCGTTTCTACAATCTGAAGTACTGGACAGCAAAATCAGCTCATTATTTTTCATTAGGGAATTTTTCAGCACATTTTTAGCAGATCGGCAGCCGGCACAAATATAGCAAAAAAATCAAAACATTAAAATAAAGTCTTTCTTCTTCAAATATAGCAAATTTATTTTGTGGTAACATAATTATAATTGATATAAATTAACTTTGTTAAAACCACTTATTTATTGAAAAAAATTCAACATGTTTCGAAGCCAATGGCTTCTTCTTGGACGATGAAGCCATTGGCATCGAAACATGTTGAATTTTTTTTTTTTTTTCAATAAATAAGTCATTTTATCAAAGTTAATTTATATCAATTAATTAAATAGAGCATTATTAATATTTTTAATATTTAAAACATTAACTTTGTGGTTAGACATTATAACAGAGTGCTAAATTAGTATAAACCACTTACAGATTTTAGTTCTACCGGTTTTGAGACGTACCCGTCTCTTCGTCAGGACCAACACCACACTACTATGTTCACAACACTATACTCCACAACCATAGTATTGTTAACTTTTCACCAATATTTATCACATGCGTGTTAATCTTGTCAAGGACAAGCATGCACTAACTAGCCTACAGAACGATCAGGAATCTACGAGGGAGAGAGAGTGAGAGGGGGCGGGGTCGGAAGTGGGTGCTACCAAATCTTTTGTGAATGTTAAATTGAACAAAAGGCTGTATGGAAAATTCATTTGGTTATTTATTAGAGGTGTTTTATTATTCACCGCTTTCCTATGTAAAAAATGTCTAAATTATTTAATTTTAAACCTTTATTATTGGTATTTAATATTTTCACCCCTCACCGTCTCACTCTCTCTCCCTCGTAGATTCCTGATCGTGCTTTAGGCTATATCTATAATATATGTGTATAGCGTTGTGAACATAATAGTGGTGGTCCCGACGAAGAGACGGGCACGTCTCGAAACCGGTAGACCTAAAATCTGGTAGTGGTTTACATTAATTTAACCAATACTCTGCAATAAAATAAAGATTTGAGAATATCAAAATTTTTAACAATGTACAAGAATAAATTTCTTTACATTACGAATTCTACTCGGCCATATAAGCTTTTATAAAACCAAACTATTATAAATATGTGAATTAAATTAGGGCGAGGAACACTTTGTTTACTACCTGTCGTTCGGGCTTACGTCAGAAAAGAATATTAAACCTTTAATAGGTTTCTAGCTCGTTTTTAAGCTTATTATATGAGGTCATAAAGAAAATAAAACTCCATACATTAACGACCTTATGTACATTCCACAAGATTAAGCCACTTTTTGATAGAGCCTGCTGCCAGCGCTGAAAAACGTCAAAATCTTAAGGCCCCAGACCACTGTGCGCGCGCGGTATGAGGGTGTATTTTTCGTAATTATTTTCATGCAAACGATACATGAAATTTTTTAAATTTAATACTCATAGTACATATATACATATTGAAGACTGCATACAAATTTTTGTACTCAAATCTAAAGTATAGTTTTCGGTGTACGCTGCTTCCAAGAGGACACTCTGACGAATTTGCCGCTGGGTTGTTGACAGCTATTAAGCCATAGGATACAACCGAAAAATAAAATAAAAATATTATTATATAGTAGATATATAGATTTATAGCATCTCGTAGGGGAATTTCGATATCTAAAAAAAAATGGCGGACTAGCGAATTTTATTTTTAATTTTTCATCATTTATTAAGAAAAAAAATAGAAGGGGGCCCTAGAGACTGGATTTTCAAACAGTTTACGACTTGGCGCAATCAAATCGGATGTATAGTTTTTCTGATATGCTGTCAACCAGGTTGAAAAATGTACTTTTGAGAAAAAAGCATTCAAAGTTTTGCTGAAGGATAATTCAACATACAAACAAACATTTTTAAATCGCTGTATCTCCGTCAATTTTAGAAATTTCTTTAAAATATTTGGTGAGAGCATTCTAAACAAATGCATCTTTCAAAAAATGAAAAAAAAATGTGAAAAAAATATTTTTTCACAGTGGTCTGGGGCCTTAAACCTTTTGAGCCACCGCACGCTGCGACCGGCTATTCTGTGGACATCGGTAATCATAGGAAAGTGATGTTAGATTATTGTCTATCTTTCTTCTATGTTTTATTATTTAGAAGTAATAATTTTTAGATTTGCGGATGGTTTTATTTTACCTATATCATATAAGGAGAACTGATCATTTTTTATGTTAATTTCTTAGTAATATTCTAGATCCGTACTACATTTTAGTCTATATGTATTTATTTTTATTATTACATTCATAAAAAAAATAGTACATCCATCGATATTTCAAGTTTACAATGACTTGAACACTCCTTTAAGGAGTGCCTACTAGATATTAAAACATCACTGCATCTCCAAAACGGTTACTGATTTTTATGAGCTATATTTTTGTATTAAACGATTTTGCCGTAAAACTTATCGTTAACGAGATATTGACATAAAACCTATTTTGCGACCGTTCATCGTAAAACAAAACAATTCTTATCGAAGGAAACTTTGACATTTTATTATATTATGAACAATAATATTAAGTTCCAAGTCAAAATTCAGCTTCCCGAGAATTATTTCTGTATTTGGACTTTTTTCTTAATTTGAGTCGATTACTATGTGGCATTAATAAGTTGCTTATTTTTCTCGATTAAAATAGTTTAATATCATCAATGCAAATAACATTGTCACATATGTTATTTATTGATCTTAGGATTCAAGGATGAAATAATTAAACGTCTAATGCGTTATAAAATAATGAAAAAGGAATAAAATTATCATAATTATTTAGTTACATTAAAAGAGTTTTTAACAAAATTAAATTATTCAATACAAAATTAAACTTTTTACAAACAAAAATAAATCAAATTAATTTCGCAAGGAGCAAATTGAATATAAATAATATATTGCCATGAGATTTTATTATTTTTTAACACGCTGATCGCTATCGAAATTTTTTCGAACGCTTGGTGAGTACTCTCGTAAATTATTTCATTGGTCATTATAACGCGCACTAGTCGTCATTTACTTATTGCTTTTGTCTTTGGCTTTTACTAAACATCAAAATAAAACTGACTGCGTAGCAGTTATGTCACCCTTTATAATTACACCTAAAGAATGCCATTTTGCGAACGTTCGGGATGATTATGATCTTGTATATTCTAGAAGTTTCTAGTAATTTTTAATATGTTCTAGACGTTCAGATTCCGTATAGTTATTTTCATTTCTAGCGTATCGTAACAATATGTTTTTTTTTTAACAAACCGTCAATAGGTTATTTGCATACTCTTCGGGTACAAACTCTTCGGGTGTTACATCATTGTTTTATACTATGTGAAAATGATTTTATTTTAAAACTAGCTGTTCGACCCGGCGTTGCACGGGTTAAGGATTAAGTTTAAAATAAATTTGTCAGGGTAAACAAAGTTTCGATTCGAACGGTATAGATTTGCATCAAAAATATATCAGGGGGAGGGGAAAGGGTAAAAGGGAAGGGAGGAAATGTCACTTTTGTTATCCGCCAGGTCCTAACAAATAAGTTTCCAAATTTTGAGTCCGATCGGTCAAACGGTACAGATTTGCATTGATATATGTCAGGGGGAGGGGGAGGGGTAAGGTAAGAATAGGGAGAAATGTTGCCTATGTTACCCGCCGGGTCCTATAGCATAAGTATGCAACATTTGAATCGAATCGGACAAACGGTGTGGATTTGTATAGAGAACAGACAGACAGACAGACATTGAGTTTTATAGGTATAGATATGAGTTTCTTGAAAGCAATAAACGTATTTACTGTCTAGTAAAAAACGAGCACATGAAAATAGCTGAAATACGTTCAGTGCCGTTAAGAGCGAAAGCCTATTTCCCCGGACGTGTTTGAAACTAAAAGCACGTGTTTCAATTAATAAGTAAGAGCTCATTTGCTCCGCCCGGGACAGAGATCTTATTAAAATAATAAATGATCACATCGTAATTCGGCGAGCACAATGGCGGAGGCGCAAGGCGCGAAACCATTGTTTTATTAACTTTGACGTATTACGCATTACACAATACAAAATTGGCTATGAATTTCATACGAAGGAAAATACTGGAGTTACGCCAGGCCGTGCATTGTCAATAGGAGCGGCGCTCGCCGGAGTCGCAAAACGTTGTATGCATCGAATTACTACAGTCAATTAGTGATTGGATGTTTACGCGTAACTGCATTTTATATATGTGGTGATCGCAGACAGAAAAATCTTAAGAGATGAGCCAAATCCGCACTTTAGTGAAGGGGGTTAGCTCACAGCGGAGAATGTTCTCCCCTGCGAATGTATTCCGCAGTTAAAGTATTGTAACGGGGCTGAAAGGAGTCGCGCACTCATATCAAGAGACAGTTGTTTAAAATGTTCACAATACTACTGAAGACTCTAGAACAACCTAGCGTAATCTACAGCTTTCGAGAGACGTCTCCAAAGTTCCAGGGACATCTGGAAATTACGAGAACTTGCGAGAAAACACTACAAAAGTTTCGAAGGTTCGAAAAATTCTACGTTTCGAGTGATAAACGGATCCAGGCTGCGGAGGGCGATTGTTATTTTGACGTTTCTAGCGGCGTGGCTCTGGCGGCGAATCACGAAGCGAAAACAGTGTTACCATCAGGCGGGTAAACTAAGAGACAGTTAATTAAGTGAAGTACTTACCCGTGTGTAATATTTGAGTGAATATTCTGGTAATGTTCTTACGTAGCGAAATGAACCGGAGTGAATAGTAATGCGTGTTGAAATTAGACGGATTGTTCTAGTGATTAGTGAATAAAGTGTTAAAGCGATTATAAAGTGTTTATTTACGAGTGATAAATTTTCGAAACAGTTTAATTTAATAATAGCGTTAAGTTAAATAGTGTGAAGAGACGTTTCTTTAATGAATTAATCAGTAATTAATAAATCCTATTAAATCCCAGCGTTTACATTAATTCCTCCTGCAGCCACGACACGTGACAGTATTTATTCTTGCATAATTAAATACCCTAGAGAACAAAAAATACTTCTGCAAATCAAATCTCTTTGAGTAAAAACGTTTTGTAATAAAGCGCGACTTATTTACCAAGACGTTGTACTTTTTAAGATATGTACATCCGTATTCTGAACTAAGCAACATTGCTATTTCCTGTATCTTGACAGTTATTATATAGCATTGTGGCGCCGTTTTTTTGACGTTTGATGTTTGACAGGTTTGAGTTATTCACATTTACGAATAATGAGCTTCCTAATTGATTGAATTCATTAATTTCAAACCTGTTAAACTTAAAACATCGAAATTGGCGGCAATACAATGTTATACATACCTGTCAAGATTGGGATAAATATCTGACATCTCAATATTGCTATTTTCAGAATAGCACAGATTTTATGTAACCATTTCATATATAATTGTTAAAAAATTTCGTTAAAAGAATAGAATTACTATTATTATTATTATTATTATTATTATTATTATTATTATTATTATTGTTATTATTATTATTATTATCATCATTATTATTATTACTCGACAGGCAGGCAGCTATTGCTGATGGGCCTGTATCGTGTGCCTCTCAGTGTAACAAGCATCTAAAGTATTCTTGAACTCGTTGACTGAACTGGCAGATACAATATCCTCCTGTAAACTGTTCCAGGCATCCACCACTCTATTGATTAGGTGTTTCCTTGGATTGAATGGATATCCTGTAGGTAATCACAATGCATCTGGAACTTGCTATGCAATAGGTCTCCCTTCCTCTCTGTCATGAGCCGAGCCCTATTAACTCCTTTATTTGGTCTTTCCGTTTGCTCTGTTTTCTTCAACAATCCTTTTCGACCCTCACTAGCTTCTGCTTGTCGATTATCTATATATTAACTTTCTGTTAACAGTTTATAAAAAAAAATAGATACGCACGCTTTTACAGTCGACTGATAAGGGTGTCTGTGTTCGCCTCTCTCTTTTTTCAAATAATCTCGCAGTTTGTAGATTCTATCACGAAAATAAAATTGTTCTATCGCAAAGCATTCCAGACAAACTTGGAAAGACTGTCGAGTTGAAGATTCTGTCGACGTGGGGTTTACTCAGATAAAGAATCCGCTTGAGATTTCTGCATTGCGACTTTGCTTTGGAAGGAGTTGTTTGTTCTCGAATACGTGTTACGGTTAGAGTAAAGTGACTTGTGTCGGTACCCGTCCTGCAATATTCTTTACTCGTGTTATATTCTATCGTAGCTGATAAATGAAACTTTCGGTTTATTTAACTAACAGGTAATATTTTATTATATCAGGACCCCGATCCGAAATGTAATATAAACAAATAGTGAAAATAAACAAAATTATCATTTTTTAATATATTTTTTGAATTTATTACATCAATAGATTAGATTTATGAACATTATAAACATGTAAATATTATAATTAAAAAAGTAACCCATAAAAACCAAGTTTTTACAATACTCCCTTTCTCATTTTCGGGTTTCGTGTCTACCATATGCGTCTCCATACAACTTACTGATTTGTATGAAAAAACCATTAAAATTTTAAAAAGCCCATAATTATACTATAATTATTAATTTTTTTAAAGAAAATTTGATAGATCTTCTTGATCGTCGCCCGAGTCTGCTTGCAAAGTTTCAGCTCGATTGGATCACGGGAAAAGGGTTAAAAATCGATCCAAAGTTTTTTCGTCAAGCAAGCAGACGCCACGAGTTAAAAGAAAGGAAGTAAAAATCAGCCTTTAGCGGTGCAGAGTAGACTATTACTACTACCTATTACTGCCATCTACGCCAACTTTTTGATAATGGTAGGATTTAACTTGAACTTTTTAAAACTCTACTAATTGAAAATGTTCACAGCGGCGTATTTTTTTAATATTTATCCAACAGCGAAAACACCAGTATTTCGCAATATTTATTTTTCATTTAGTGGAATTTTACTCATTTGTAATTAAATGCTGTCAGTACGGTAAATAAAAAAAAGCTTACGCAATGTCATCGCCAAAATTGTAATAATTTCTCTTAGGCCCGGTTACGCCATCTAAAGTAAAGTAAAAGTAAAGTACTCGAGTAACTTTTTTTACTAAAACGGGTTGCGCCATCGATGGTAAAAAATATTTTACTCGCCGAAGTACACATATGAGTAACTTTTTTTACTCTCCAATATCGGTGGGTAAAGGTAAAAACGTTGATAAAAAAATGGCCGTCCTCTCACAGCTGATTTGAAAATATGACATTTGTCTATATAGGTACTTGTCATTTGAATTTTATCGTCGTCATTGTCGTATTGAAATTTGTAAACATTACAATCAATCTTTTAATTTAGCGTTATTTGCGATGGTTTGACGCTTGTTTGGTTTGTTTTATAGAATAGAGTGGTTTGTTTGAACTGGTTTTGAACCGTAAAAGTACGTATTTCCAGTGGTGAAAAACTGAAGTAAATCAAATTCCATAGACAAATGCGGTATTTGAGGTTTATATCGCTTGGCCCCCTATTAGCCTTACTATTGGTTTGACAGTGGTAAAAAAGACGTTTGTGCAACCCGAAATCGAGTTTACTCTCAGCTGATGGTAACAAAAGTTACTCGGGTTAATTTTACTCGAGTAAAATTTACTTCGGATGGCACAACCGGGCCTTAGTTTGTTCATTAAGAATGCGCGCGATAGCAGCTCGTCACTCAGTCAATATTTTACCTTTTAGTATAAAAACATATAGAATATATGCTCGTTTAAAATATGAACCCGGTTAGGCGGTTTTGCGCAGTGGCGTCGGCCTGAGATTCTCCAATAATTTAAACAAAAGACTCTTGAAGCATTGTCTCCACTTAATAATTAATTCATGTAATATGTGAGAGTGCCTATGAGTTGTGTTTGTTATGTTGGTGCCTATGAATGTATGAAATTTTAATATCCTGTTTTAACCGGTCTTTGAAATATAATAAATGTAGGTAGTTTAGAATCCAATATAGGTACCTACTCGCGGCGTACGATCTGTCAAAATTACTGCAATGTGCAGCGCGATATATTGCAAATGCGTATGAATTTTAAAGTAGCACAGATAAAAGAAATAAATCTTTCAAAAATACTTTATTTTATAAAAAAAATTAAAATAAGTTTATTTAATAAAGAATTTATTATGAAATAACAAAAATTGTAGTCAATAGTACCCTGTTTTTTATGATTTATTGATTAAAGGAGAATCACAGATTTGTATTGATTTTTATCCGTTTCATGTTCTATTGCTTATAATGATGTGCATTGAAATATAATACAATCATATATATTTTTAAAGCACCCTTGAGGTGAGTATTCGCGAAAACGGCGCTATATAAGTTGTCCAATTATTATTATTATATTTTTCTCTGGTGGAAGTCCTCACTCAAAAATTATACTTTTTTTGATGTAAATGTTTGTGTATTAAGACAATCATGCTTTTATTTAATTTTTAAAATAGAAATGGAATACGTGTCACGTCAATATTCTTACTATTTTCAAACTAATGCTGTGATGATGATGATCGAACCCAAGATTTGGATCAAGAGGCGAAAGTCCTAACCACAACACCAACAAGCTTCTTTTTATTTTATATTTATATATCTTTTTTTAGTTTGTGACTTGTTGATAGTATTACAAAAATTTACTATCCATGTTTTCCAATATACTTGTTACCGTTTTTGTTAAATTGTCTAAATATAAAATAATATATTTCTATTCTTGTAATATTTATTATATACCTCTTTAGTAATGTTAATTGTGTTTTTTTTTACTTTGGGAGTTGTTAGAACAGTTATTTTGAATATTTATTATTATATATATGTCCATTTACCTATATGTGTTTTTTGTAGTATTACCTATATTTTTAGTATTTGGAGAAAATTCAGTAGGTACCTATCACTTCTGCCAGTTCATCAGCGATCCTCTCATTGCTTTGCGTTGTTTATATATGACGTAACATTCATATATATACTCTAATAAAAAATCATTTAATTATTCTACGAAGATCGTCCATTACCTTTCACTGTTTTAGTACTTGGTGTCTCCATGTCTCCATGTCCCCAATAGTCTTCATAACTCCTCTTTAGCTGTTTATCCCGATAATTATTTACTCGAGTACAATCAATCTGCTACGTTCCCTCCGGAGTTGTCGAGAAGATACGTCCGTCCATCTGGCAATCTCCAGCCACTTCGATTGAGATGTTTCTATGCGTAGAAGTAGGGTCCCCAGGGATCTCCCTCTTCGCGCTTCTCACTGGTCCATTAATATCACTTTTAATTTTTACATTTGTCTATTTTTATACAGCGAGTACAGATCTTCCCTTGGGTACTCAAAAACTTAATCAGATTATTTCGAAGCTCTCCCTATTCCCGCCAGACCGGAAGGTACTTCCGGTACGTACTTCATTAGACTTTGTTCAGTTTCAGTGAACTAGAATTAACGTCAAGAGAGCCTACAGCAGAAAAATATTCCAAGTGCGCGCTTAGCCAATATCCTGAGAGCGATTCAAGTACTATCGGAGAATATTTTTAGTCGTGCGATTTCTTAAATTGATAAAAACTTAATCACATTATATTATTGATGGATTTGGCGTCAACATTATAGGGATTATTCATGATAATCGTTAAATTAGATGAAAAACATTAACTTTGTCTACTTCTACGGGAGTTCAATAATATATATATATTTTACCACTTAAGTTTCGAAAGAAACAGATTCGATGCGAGATTGTTTCTCTCGAAACTTAAGAAGTAAATTATAAAAATATTAGTAAACTCACGTGGAAGTAACAAAGTTAATGTTTTTTACCTACTTTAGTAATCATTATTCGCAGTTCGTTATTTCATTTTAAGTAGCCATTCTTAATTGTTTTATATAATATATAAGTAAATATTGATTGTATTATTTGTATGTATTAGGTGTTATTAATAAAAAATATAAGTAAATACTTACAAATAATACTCAATATTTAAAAATGTCTGTGTACAATGTTGCTGAATCAATTGAAAAAATAATAAATAAATGTTTAAATTATTACCGTAGATCTTTGATATATGTCTCGATTCTTGATAGAGAGATTCCGAGTCAAAAATATTGAAGTTTATATATGTAACTTCAATATCTTTTTTGAGGATGTTCAAAGTTTTAAGAATAAAATTACTGGATTTTGTCTCCAAAAGAATCATCATTACATCGTGTATACAAAAAAGAATTTTGCTCCATTATGTAGTAAAAAAATAGAGAAGTCTCTTTACCAGCGGCGACATAGTATAGAAATTTAAAAAGAAAATAAACATGAAACAACATAACACGATCATACATCAAACTTTTCACATATTTTGCTCTTAGCCTACGAAATTGTAGTGTATATTGGAACTAATCGGTTTTTTATTTTATGTATCAAGACTAGGACATTTGTATGATTTGTTGCCTAATTGTCATTACTTTTAGTTGCTTTACCGTATCACTAATTCTTGTATATTTGTTACATCTTAAGATAGTTCGTGGCTCTGTTTTGAATTTTTTCCTCCTCAGTTTCATTTCCCAAAAATAGTATTGTTGAACAGGAATTTATATGCAGAGTCACAATGGAATTATTTTTGGAACGTTTTTACATTAAGTTTCTTTCTTATTCTGCCTAAAAACCAACTTTTTGGCCATTTTCTTTGTAATCATTACAATATGTTTGTCGATATTTAGTTTATTATCTATCGTATGTAATGTATGAAAAATACTATTTAGTTTTGCGATGTTAATGATGCGACCATAAATTTCGCTGGAAATCCAAACATAAAATTTGAACATCTAATTTTAGTAGAACTATTAAAAACCC
The DNA here is from genome assembly GCA_016648135.1 of Agrypnia vestita. Classification (NCBI taxonomy): domain Eukaryota; kingdom Metazoa; phylum Arthropoda; class Insecta; order Trichoptera; family Phryganeidae; genus Agrypnia; species Agrypnia vestita. Next base: position 17,851 of record JADDOH010014615.1, on the reverse strand, counting down.
TAAAAGTCTCTCATGCTTTTCTTTGATATAATATATATCGACTAAGATCGGGATCTTATTTAGAATTTCGTACGCCGTACCCGCAATTTTCCAAACTGAAAATATTTCAATAAAAATGTTCAGTAAACTGGAGTATGCAAACCTTGCGAAAATAGATCCGGCCGTTCTCGAGAAGATGACAAACAGACAGACCTTATTGCGGGAGTCGATGTTAAAATTCAACATTTCACCCACGTAAAATACATTCCGTATATAAAATATTTTACATGAACTTTTATTGTTAGTTTTATGGACAAGTTTTACAATGCAGTGTTATGTGACTGATGTGAAATTTCCAAAGTGCACGTCGCGGCCGGCGCAAACAAACGAAAAATAACGGTGGGTAGGTACTCTGAATTTTATTATACCAACTTTTATCTCGGAGAATCTCAAAGCAATCAGCTTCATCCATAGCCCTGGTAAAACTTGCGGGATTTATGTTGGAGCCGGAATCCTCCATTTGTTTCATCTCTTGGAAGCGTCGCTGTCGTCTGAATAATTGATAACCTTTATTAAATTTCTTGCATTAGTTCTTTTTACGCTTACCTACTTTAAGGAACAATGTATTTTTATTTTCAGGAAATTCACTTCTTCCAAACAAAGGAATTACGTTTAGCTGTAGAACTAGAGGAACAGCGGTGGAAATCGGTTGGTTCAATATTCTAATCATATAAAATGCAATGGACAGGTTTTTAATTAATTATGTAGTCCTGACTATGAGCTTATCTTCATCTCCGGTGACGTCATGTCCTTGGACACACCTTCTAAACTATTGTCGCAGGGCGTGGCTTTTGTAGGCAAATGAAAACAATGAAAATTAATTTTGTTTTCATTTATTACCAAAGAAAGTCACTGAACACGAGTTAGATTTTTGTACCGTTCGTAATTTTATAATCGCTAAATGTCCTCCGAATATTTCACACACTTATTATTGAACTGTTCCCTAATTCGCACTAATCGCTGTCTCTGTTGCTTAGATCACTTCCCATGAACTCCGTTCAATGTTCGCTCGTGGAAACTGTTCGCCCCAGTATCCTTTATTCACTGGTCACTTACTAATATCGCGTCTTGTAATATCACGAATCACTGATCACACTGGTACGCTCGGTAGGATCACGGAGATGTCGCCTTGTTAACGTCACAAAATGAATTCCTGAGCCCACGTCGCGTAACTCCATATATAGCATAAATTCCCCCGATAGGTTTATTCTAGAGGTAACGGGAGACGTGTGGAACGTTCCAGATTATTCTACGTAGTCTGTTACTATGAAATGGAAAGGCGTAGAATTCTCTCGAGAGATAAGAGCGGTCACGGATGAGTGAACATAGATTGCGTGCGTAACGGTTCCGTTTGACTTTGCGCCATCGCGTGACATCGTTGTTTATTTTCAACACTCAATTCAACCCAATTCACCTAACATTAAGCAGTAGAGCATTTTGTGTACGCACTTTATATTTTAATGTTTATGTATATAAGCAAATAATATGTTAATTGTATTCCAACATGCATTCACCTCCTCTATTCTCATACAATATCTCAATAGATCTCATTAGAACATCAGTTAGTGCCTCTTGATCGTGGTCGTGATTTTAAGAAAATAAATACGCATAGATTTATGGATTATCATTTTTAACGACGATCAAAGTTTTTTACGTAAATTATTTTTAACGAAGATAAAAGTTTTTCTATCGAGAGTAATAAAGAATAGAAATCGGACAAAAAAAAATAATCCCAAAAGAGATCTAATAATTTTAACCAATTTATTTTAAAAATATTCTTCAACTAGCGCTTCTTTTAATGTCTGCAATATTCACTTCTGATAAGATCTATTTTTTTTTTATTTATTTATTTCAAAAAAATCCTTGTTTACAAATAAAGGTACTTAATACTAGTTTAACAATAAAATACAAGATAAATTTCACTTTTTTTTTGTTAAATTTGTGGATTATGCCACTCTACTAGGCTACGCCTGTCCCAGAGTGGCGTTATAGAACACAATTATAATATTTTTTTGAATTCGTCAGTGATATTTATTTTCATAAGGTAGTAATTATATATCTAAAAAGTATCAAGTAATGTTAGTGAAAGTTGAGTGAGTCATAAGTTCAAGTGTAAATATGTGTAGAATAATTGTTTAATGTAAAAAGGGTTAAAGTTTTGTTTAAGATTATTTTTTATTTTCCTTAATTAATTTATTTATTTATATAGGTATACATTTTTATTTGTAGACATTATTATGCAATTACAGTCAGTAAGTTTTCAGTTGCTGTTTTACCTTTGGAGGTAAGCCAGTTGTTTGCTAAAGCTTTTATTTTATTAATTGATTATATTCTGATTTCCGGGAAGTCTGTTTTATTGATGATGTTACATTTTTTTCATTTGGTCGCCTTAAAGCAAACGATTTAAAAATTGTATTAAAAAGCTTCGAAATCTTGATTCTCCATACGTCCTTATTAATATGACACAGAGTTGCGCAGCTAAGATTACATTTCGCCGACCGTTTCATAACGTCTCGGGCGGCAACTCTGAGAGCGGAGGAAATTGAAACTCGTGATTTGAAGTTGCAATCAGAAAATTAAATATTCTTGAAACTTTGTCCGTCAGTTGAGTGTACGCGGATGCTTACATACTTACACCGTACGTTTCCTTATTCTTATTGTTTTACAACCCTTAGCCATCTAGGTATATATTTTAACTAAAAATATATTTGAATAATAGTTTTATTCTCGAAAGGCTTTGGTAGGCTTGTATCGGTAGTAAGGTGAGACCATTTTTATACTAATTTACATAGCATAAATACAAAAAAATTAATATTTCCTTTAAAAAAAAATCTTTTGACCAAGTTAAGCAGGCGTTTTTTTAGCAAATATTTGCATATTTTACACTTCGATTCGTCGGAATTGGTCGTCTTTATATATATTTTTTTTTATTTTATTTTTTAACATACAGACCTCCAACAGGTCATTGATGACTAATAGATGGTTATTTAGTGACATTTGAGTAAAAGTTTGAGTATTTTGTGAACATTTGAATATATATACGGTTTTTACGGTTAATTTATAATTAATAATGAAAAATAATAAATGATAAAATACACAAATATAAAAAGTATCTGGTTCAATAATTTATTTTTTTTACATACAATTATTTTACATAAATATACATCATAAAAAAATGACTCAATAAGTTTTTACATAGTACACAATTAATGATAAAAATAAATTAATTAATAATGGGTTTTGAAAAGTGACATAAATGTTACAATTGATTTAAATCAACAGATCAATAATGATGGAGTCGAAACGTCGACAACAGTCGCACAAATGTTCATTGGCCAATAAAACTTTTTATTTTGCTCGTTTTAAGTTTACGAATGTAATTTCCTTTTTTCATCTGTTTCTGTCGCAGAGCAATACAAAATATGTCGCCAGATGTCCTTGATGCTCTGTAACATAAAACAAACTAGATTACATCTCGTTGTCTTGTATCTTGCAGTTTTTAAATTAATGAAGGTTATATATAAAGTAATGATTTCCCGTCATTATAGATGACTTGTTTCTAGAACTTAAGAATAATACAATATTTCGTGCTGAGCTCGGTTTCGTAGTACCACTTGAGGTCAATATGTGTAACACCTAATGTTATGTTGTTAGTGCCCATCACTATATTATGTACGTATGGGTTACAAGGACACATCATCAGTGCACACCTTCATCGTGAATTTGCATAAGTACTGCCAACCGACCTAATCCGTATACAGGGTTATTTGGAAAACATTATAACCTCGCAGGACTACATGCCTACCTTGATTATGAGTCGAAAATGTTCAAGCTATCATGACCTAATATCAATAGTTACGGAGATATGTGACATCAAAGTTTGCATTTTTTTCTCAATATTTCTCACTTATTTTTTGTAAAACGTTGGACTATCATTACAGTAACTCATATCAAATATGAAAAATTCATTCCCTTTAATACAAGTCAAATAAAATAATAAAAACCTTCCCAACTGGAAATTTTTCAGGGTTTTTATCATTTTATTTAACTTGTATTGAAACGAATGAATTTCGCGTAATCGACATAAGTTACTGTGATGATAGTCCAACGTTTTACAAAAAATAAGTCAGAAATATTGAGAAAAAAATGCAAAATTTGATGTCGCATATCTCCATAAATATTGATACTAGGTCATGAGAGCTTGAACATTTTCGACTCATAATCAAGGCAGGATTGTGGTCCTGCGAGTTATTAATGTTTTACAAATAACCCTGTATATTAATAAATAAATCCTTCCGGTTAGTTATTTTCAAAGTCAATTAATTATTCATACTCATTTAACTGGCTGGGGCTACGTAAATAAGAAGAGCGTTAATTTATCCCAGCATCCATAGCGGTCCTCGAACCCTCGTCAAAATTACTGAACGTCCACATTTCCGATGGAGCATCCTCGGTCACTCAGAATTAGCTCTGTAGTACGCAGCGTAATGCGTATAATGATTTTCCCTGCGAAAAAACTACTATTTATTTTTAATGAAATCATTTTCATTGTATTATTTTAGCGAAGAAGTTTTTTCAGAACATGGTTAGGAACCGAAATAATTTTTAAAAAATCGCATAAATCACTTAAAATAACGTAAGTAGATACATTTAGATAGGTCGATTTATTGCAGTTCGGTATTATCGGTAAAGCTAAGCTAATTTTTTTCGACAAAACATTTGTTTTAAAAGAAATTCAGAATAAGTTAGCACACTAATAATGTCGGTTACTTTTCTCCAATCACAAGGTTGTGTCGCACATATAATATGTATTGTGCTGACCCTAACATTGATGCTGATATTCTTGCAGACGCCTTATCTTCGTTCAAAAACTCACTCAACACACAACATCCATTTTCTAAACGATGACATGAACCTATAGATCCATTAAATCAATCATTCATTAAATACTAATCGCACTACATTCAAACACAAAATGTACAATACACATAAATGTACATGTAAAATATAATTAATTGCAAAAATACATGTTACTAGAGCGTGCCGAAGACACTTGTAATTGGGATAATGGGCATAGTCTTCACTATAATGTTTATTATCAGAGTATCATGTACCTATTATCCTGTTAGTGTCTCTAATAAATAAATTAAAATAAAAAAATTAAAATAAAAATACTAGCTTTAGATAGATAAAAATAATTGTAACAGAATGTTAGTTAACTTAGTAAAAACCACTACCAGATTTAAGGTCTACCGGTTTCGAGACGTACCCGTCTCTTCGTCGGGACCAACACTACACTATAAACCATAGTATTGTTAATTTTTCACCAATATTTATCACATGCGTGTTAATCTTGTTAGAGCCAAGCATGCACTAACTAGCCTACAGAACAATCAGGAATCTAACAGGTGAGAGTGAGAGGGGGCGGGGTCTAAAGTAGGTCCTACCAAATCTTTTGTGAAAGTTAAATTAAACAAAGTTGTTTAATTTAGTCAGTCCTGATGAAGATACGGTGGTATCGAAACCGGTAGAGTCATTATTTAAGTGGTTTATACAAAGTTATTTAATTAATATTTGTCATTATCTCCAACCACAAAGTTAACGCTATAATCATCAAAAAAAGAATTTCAATTCAATCAATTGTATTTGGGGATTTTTATTCTGGAGAAATTTTTATAAACCCGCCTTCCAAGTTACAAGAGCGCTGCTGCCATATCCTCAAAAATAACTACATGTGTTTTCTTTAAAACGTACTCCCAGGAATGAAGTCTTGTTATGGAGTATCCTAGAAAGTTGTGCGCTATTTTCCAGAGCTCTCCAGCGACTCCCTCGAGAGGGGACGCTGGCTGGACCCACTAGTTCCATTGTCCGAGTTATCTGCGCGTGTCTGTGCTCCTGGCCGGAGCGGACGTCCGGAGAATGTGAAACAAAAAAGTTTTTAATCACGTGACGAGTTTAATCTTACGAAGGTGCTCTACCCTTTTGGAAGTTTATTAAATATGACAGACAGCGACACAATGCACTCAGACTTTATCGTATCGTAGCGGCGTTACTGGCCGTAATTTGTGAGCAATTCGTGTTACTCACAAATTAGATTCTGCTTCTGTTCACACTCATAAAATAAAGAGGTGTGCCGAACACGCGCGTTTTGAATTAAATGTGAAAGTTCTTTACATTTCAGTTGCGGTTTTAGATTTAAATTACTTTTAATTTGATTAGTCTTTGAGAGTTTTTATAGATTTTATTTGAATTATTCTTCTTCAGTTTGTCGAAAGAAACAGTACATGCACGTATAAGGCCCATGTTAAGCGAAAAATGGAATTCGCGATGTACTCCTGGGAAACCGAAAATAAAAAAAACTTTAAAAATTTCAAAGATAACAAAATAAAATGGCGATCCTCGTAGCCCAGTGGATATGGCACTGAGGGTTCTGAGTTCGATTCCCGGTGAGGTCACAATTAATCTATGAGGTTTACTCAAGCCTGGGTGTTTTGTGATGTGCTTCGATTGGACCTCTTCGTCTGTTGAAGCGTAAATAAAATAAAAATAAATACTGAAAATTGTTTACAAACTGCCTGACATCGACTGAAACGGTCTACCAAAAACGCCGCAATTCTATGTTTATAACATGAACAAAGATATAACTTTAAATTTATACACCAGCTTGCTGATAGCGAAATACAGGACAGCGACATTAAATTATACAAAACACATGAAAACAAATTTACTACACACAATAACATCCTAAAAATACCACATCTATTTAGCTAGAATAAAAATGGAAATAGCGACTCGTTTGCACGTTGAAATTAAAAATATACAATGAGAGACAAGACGTGTGAACATTCTAACGTTTTAAAAATAAGTTATTAACATACCAAGACGTACACAGATACAACTAATGCAAATAATTAGATAACTATCTCAAATAATTTTCATTAAATAAAAAAAGTGCTGATAATTGGACAGGAGTTCTGGTTACTGAACAGACATAGTTGGAAGTGGAGGTTATTTTCAGGATATCATAAATTAGTTTTATTCATAAGAATTATATGTTGCTTCATTGTACGCGATTCTTAACCAACAAATTGATTGCGAACCAAATTAAAATGTGTCAAGTACTTAACCCTTGCATGAAGTCTCATTTTTGTATGAAAAAAAATATTTTATAGAGCTTCACCCGTAGACTAAGGGAAAAATAATAAAAAAAATCATTGTTTTATTTTTTCATTTATTTTTTCAAAAAATTACCATGTGCCGTTTTCGGCACCACATGCATTTAATACTAAATTAATGCATTACTTCCTGTGCATTTGGTATAAAAAAGATAAAAATAATTGTATGAATACAAAATTGATAAACGTACCTGCTCGTTTTATATTTTTCTGGGTAATAAATCTGTCAAATAATCAAGATTTCTTTTGATTGAATACGGCTTACTTTGCTTCTCGATAAAGACATCGACTTTTTCTATAATTTAATAGTTTAGTAAAAAATGGCCGTTTGGGCATGGACAAAATTTTTATTTTTTTAAAATTCAATGACTGAGGAATACTTTTATAAGGATCGATATTAAGAATGACAAATATTTTGTGTGATAATTGAAAACAAACTCAATGTTCCGTTTTCGGCACAATATGCATTTAAAGGTTAAAGGATAATCCGTCAAAGAAAAGATACTATTGAGGTGAGTATTATATATCCGCGTGTGTCATAAAAAGTCGACATAAATGGTAGAACCCCTGACATTTCGTAATCACCGGCCTGCTCGTATCTATCCGTCAAAGAAAAGGTACTATTGAGGTAAGTATTATTTATCCGCGTGTGTCATAAAAAGTCGACATAAGTGGTAGAACCCCTGACATTTCGTAATAACCGGCCTGCTCGTATCGCCAACTCGCAGAGAAGTTTGTCGCAGAAACTAATATCAGCTAAAAGGGTTATTATGTGCGGCCATCTTTTCTTCCCCGACAAAAGTTCCGAGCACAACGGCCCAGATGAAGAATCGTCCGTAAAACGATATTGTTACACGGGTCTGCTCTCGCGGCGTATCGCGGGGAAACAGTAAAGCCAGATCTTTTGCAGGAAATAATCCGTCACATTGTCAGCGGCCGCGAATTTTATCTCCCGCGCGGGGCCCGAGTTCGCCTGTCAGATTGACCGCAAATGTTGCCACGGCGAAAATAAACCAATCCGGTCGCTTTTTTTTATCTAAATGGTGTCACAGACGATTATACAAATGGTTTTGTTATTTTATGACACGTATAAATAGAATGCATGTGTTTATATATATCATATTCAACAATACATGTCGAAATAGACAATCCAAATAGATTTTTATATTTTTTCCAGTTGCTGAATTGTATAATGAACTTTCTGGTTACGTAAATGAAGTAACTTATTTAAATAGTTAATAAACTAAAAACCGATATGAATATATCTATAATTAAAAGTTGTTAAAAGTGTTAAATTTATCATGTACAGTTATTTTGTGTTATGTTTCTATGTATAGTGTTTGATGTCCTTACACCAGCATGAATTTGCTGCCTGGGAAAGTGCCATTTTTTTCTTATTTTTTTATTATATTTGTAATTACTATGTTTCTTTGTGTCTAAAATATATAATTAATTAATTTAAAATGTAATATATTCTTGATTATTATTTTTTTATCTATATATTTAGTCAATATGCACAATGATTATTGAATAATAATGTATATTGAACTAAAATATTTTTTTTTACTCTTATTCATAAAATATTCCACAAACCGTGCTCCCAACAAACGAGCATTCATTATCAATATAATCATAATATTTTGTATATATAAATAATTGCGGATCAGCCGAATCGAAGACAATTCGATAAAATAAAATGCGTGCCATCACTTAACTTTCTTTTACCGGTGTGATTGCCTAAACTGTTAGTAATTGTAATAGTGAAATATTTCTCAGAATAAAAATGAAAAGAGTACGGATCAATAAAATCAATCGCATAGTTGATTGATCGTATTTTAGTTGCTTATTAACTAATTAATATTAATGTAAGTTAAAATGGTACTTGACTAAAACACCACCATAAAAAATGAAGGTTTAATTCGAGTCATATTTTTTTTGAAAAATAACTTAAACAACAAACTACGCAAATAATATTTGTTCTAAAATATAGCAATATTTTATTTTCCCATAATGGATAGGTAGGTACTTACCGATCGACTTCAGAGGGTACTAGCTTTGAGAGAAGTGTTTTTTATCAGAAATATTTTAAACACGTACCTACTACTCACGATATCATATAATGATCTCCTTAACTTATCCTAACTTATCCTCCAAACCTTAATCTTCAAAGGGCCGGTTACGAATTCCCTAGCTAGGTCCAGGCCCTGGGGATGCTGAGATAAAAATAATTATGTTATCAAAGTCCCTCTTTCAAAGGATACAAATATGAAGTCACTTTAGAGACTTCTACCGAATAATTTATATTTTATGTTCGGCATAAATATTTATTTCTTATTAGTAATTCACGTAGTTTATTTACCTCACTCAATTCTGAAAGTTATTAAGCCTCTTCTATCTTGTCGAGTATTTCACTTTTTTATAATATAAACCCACCGGGTTATCTTTGCTCGTATTTTCTCGTATACTGCACACACCCTTGACATATTTCATTTTCCGTGATACATTGTGGTATCGAACGCCATTAATTTTGTGTCACAAGCAATCTTCCCCGACGACTTTTCCAGGTATTAGCGGAGATGAGATATTTTAAACTTTTTGTTTCGCTCGGTTTAGCAATATAACGGTACATCTAAAACTTATGTATATATGCTCGATAACATTCATCTTCCGTGATTTCTTTTGCAGGAATATATATTTTTTTCTTTACCAGAGTTTAATTAAATTGGAAATCGCTCTTTCGCGTTCCATTTTTTAGACAATTAATCAGTCAGATATTCCTGTTTAGTTATGCAATGTGAAATCAATCTTTGGTTATATGCCCCGCGTTTAAATTCTTGTGATACTCATTTGCTTGATATTATTTTAAGAAATATACCAAAGTATCTTACGGTACAGCTAGTATGCAAAAACGAATAACAGATATGTATTACTTTATATCGCAGCCCAGTTGACATGACATTGGCTCCTCACACCGAGGCTTCCGGGTTCGATTCCTGGTTATGTCATAATACTTGTATGCGATTTCCTTAAGTCTGGGATTTTTGGTGATGTGTTTCGTTTCAGTTAGTGCCTGAAATGTAAAAAAAATACTATTCCATTTACACTTGAAATATTCCTCCGTAGTGAAGGAAAAAACACAATAATAAAAATGTTTTTTTAGACATATAGAACTAAATTAAAATAAAATAATAATAATCGGCAACGGCCATGGTATTGACTTAATTTGAAAGTAATTTTTTTGCCATTAATGTTCAAATATAGGAGGCTTTTCAAGAGGTTTGCTTTTCGAATTGGCAACACTTTTTCCAGTGACAGTCAATTTGACAGCTGACAGCTAATTTGTGCATAGTTTGATTTGCCATTTCATTATTAATAGACTTAGACCAGAACAACGCTTGCAAATTGTGCAAATTTATTTCGGAAATCGCGGTATCGTAATTATATTTAAACACTAATGCCATAAAATTATCCCGTCCAAAATATAATAATTTCCTTGTCTGTCCGTCCGTCGTATCTTCGTGTAACATCCGTAACTTCTTTACAGTAAAATTTTGTTTTTCTTCTTTATAGCAAATTTATTATTATTTATCGTTTCTTTTTTTCTTTGAAATATATTTTTTTATATAAATAAATAAATACTTATTCCTTAGGAACCGACATGTAAAAGCAGCGTCATTTTTGACGGGTTACAGCTAGTCTTTCCAATAAATGAAATACTAAATTGCAATAAAACATTATGTGTTTTACTGCATTTTGAAGTTCTATACCTTTATAAAAAACACCCTTTATGAAAAACTCACAGTTCAGAGGTATTGCGCATCCTTACCTTTACTAAACTATTTAAAAAGAGATTTGTTTTCGTATACGAGTGCTAATCCTCTTAATGTCTTCTCAGAAGGACTACGGTTTTTTTTATTTATTAATTAACCCCCTATAGGGCTTTTACAATAGATAGGTATAGTTTACATTAACAGAATAAATATATATATTAGAGAGGAAAAAAAAACTAAATAACATGTAAACATAGTAATGACAAAGTGAGAAGAAAATATGTACTTAGAATACAAACATATAAAGATAAATATAATATAAAGTAAAAAGCAAGAAGCATAAGAAAAACATAATAATATAGAAATTTAAAAACAAAAAAAAAGTAATAATGTATAGAGAGAAGATAAGCACAAGCTTTGAAAGTCATAATATAATAATAAAATATACATACAAATACAAATTTTTTTTTAGGTCCAATTCGACAAATACTAGTAATCTTTCAATACACCTTTTAATATATGTTTGAATAATATACAGTTATTGGCAAAGACGTCCAGTTGCTTGTATCTGTTTGCTAGTCTAGGAAGCCTTTGCAATAGTTAGTAGCTGCAGTTTCCACGGCAAAACCTGCATGACTTGTAGTTATGCGATATTGTATGGTCTGTTCTTTTTACTCACGTTGTGTGTTGTGTGTTGCAGCCAGCGACCTGGAGTCCATCAGGGCGCTGTTCAACGAGAAGGAGAAGGAGCTGTCGGTGGCGGTGGCCAAGGTGGAGGAGCTGACGCGGCAGCTGGAGGAGGTGCGGCGCGGGAGGGCGGCCCCCCGCGCGCCGCCGCGCCCGCAGCCGCCCGCCGCGCTGGAGCTGGACAAGCTGCGCCGGGAGCTCATGGTGAGCGTTAGTCACACTACTTACTTATTCCCTATAGTTCTTAATTACATTTACTAATTGTCTGGATGGACGTCTGTCTGAGCTTACGAGAGAGAGGGAAAATGGGTTTAAAGAGACGAGTTTAAAGCCAGCACGAAAGCACGCACTTGGAGAGCTACTTGGAGATCTTTACGATACTATTTATGCTTTTACCATTTAATGTAATTGCGATCTGCGTCGTATTTACTCCATCTGAAGTGAACATTAAGAGAACCGCGTTTAATCTCCCAGATACACGTATCATATTACCACTTGAATGCTTTATCTTGTTTTTAAAATATGTTCACAAATTCAGTTAAAAAATAAAATAGGCATCTCCCTGGCGGAGAACCGAACCAAAATGCAGAAAAAACAGCGTGTTAGACTTGCATAACAATTTGACACCATCATTATTTAGAGGAGTAACCAAGATGGCAGATTACTGGCTTACCGCTTGAGAGGTATTGGGATCAATACTCGGTGCCTCCAAAATCGTTTCCGGGGCATGTGGTATCGATTCCGCAGGAGCGTGCAGTGATCGTTATTTACTTTTTATCATCTTACTTATTAAGGTGTGACTTTTACGTCCACACACTGACACAGAATCATGGACTTACAAATGAAACACTAAAAACGTTTAAAACCTTGTATGCGAACTTAAACGGAGCACCCATCTTAAATTCGCACTAATTGTTTCTAGAATATTTCACACAGGTTCACACTAAGGCCCGAATTCAGATACGCCTTAAAAGCGTAATTTTCAGTACAAAATTCACAAAACTTACGTTACGTTACTAGAACATTCGCTTGAATTTTTGTCTATCGCCGTAAGTCGTTACGCTTCGATTACTCACTCGCGCCGTATATCTTGTTTTTCGTCTCTGGTCGACTCGCACGGTTTGCCTTTGTGGCGTGACCCCGCTGTCGCATATATCTTTTATACACAAGTGTTGATTTCGCGAATGTTCGATCTATTTCTAGTAATTATGAGAATAGTTCACTTAATTATAGATTCATGTCGACCGTTCGAGAGACTTCGATAATGTGGAGTTATATTGTTTTAGACTACCGTGGCAAAATATTTTGTAAAAAAATCCCAATCAAATATTAATTTGAGAGAATATTATGACAATTTAAAAACTGAATAATGTGATGGATATTTATTTTTTGTCGATCTTTATTTTCAATATATATGTTAACGTAAAATCGCTTCAATCGCCCCTGCGATCCCGGTACGGTAAATTAAAGGTGAAAGAAATAAAACAAAAATTACGTAATTTTCTAGTGTGCTGTTTCCAATATACATTATACTAAGAGAGTCGCAAAATAACCATATACCATAATATTAAAATACGTTTCGACATATTTTAATATTATGAAAAATATAGTTTAGCTTAGTTTAAAAGTGGTCCTAAATATAGTTGTACTAAAGCTAGCAACATTAAAAATTTACATAGATGTAATTTTGAATGTCAAATTTCCGCAAACTTTGGAGCGAACAATCCAAAACTGTTCTATTTATAATGTGATTGGTTCAATTTAGCGCTGCGGAGGTTGCGGGCGGCGCTTCGCCACTCTCTAGCTACGCACGTCCTGAAATCGCGTGAACCTGTCAAGCACAACGTTCTATGATTGGTCCCATTAAAAGAAATGGCGCTTGTCTAAGACACCATCGAAAATTGAATAGATAAACCGGTTTATTTTTTAATTATCATCCTAAACACTCTAACATCTTGATTACAAAACGGAAAATCAGTTTGTGCGAAGCAGTTAAAATTCTGAAAGAAATAAGATCAGACATTATTTCTTAAATATTGATATGTACTATCTTAACGCTCCGTTTATGGGTGTAATTTCGTGAAAGCGACAACGGAAAGGAGGAAGAAGGAATGAAATGTTCCAATTTCCAATTAGGCGGCAGAAGAAAATGTCAAATTCGATAAAGTATGGTTGTGTTGAATTTGGATTTATAATATCTCTGGATAACTTTGATTTAGAAAAAAACTCTTCGACAAAAATAATGCACAATATATATTTCATTCATTCTGACATAAAAAGATCGTTGTAAAAGAATTTTATCCTCGATGAAGCGATTTAATAATAAAATTATAAATATTATAAACAAAATCAAAAGTTAAGGAAAAATATAAATGAAATCAGCTGTTCATTTGTCATATATTTTTAAATATACATATTCACATGTTTGTTTAATGGTACCTACCTATTTTTTTGGTTCGAAACCACTTTTTTGGGTTTTTTCTGCGAGTGTGAATAAATAAATTATAAATAAAAGAAAAACACGGGAAGTACAAAGAGAACAACATTAATCAAAACCAAAATTTCTTAAATATTTTTTTATCTGTTACTCCAAATAAAATTACTTTGCATGTATATATGTACTGCTTTTTTCAAGCTATATATACTAGGTCACTAGTTATATACACATGCATACATACATATCTGAAGTGACACGAAAAACTTTATTTTTTAATAACTAAGTGTTTAAACACTTAAGAAAGGAAAATAATACAATACATGTTTATTACATAAATGAAATGAAATTATTTGTAATGTTGTATCATTTTAAACGTTTATTTTAATTTTGTAAAGGCACACTCGCAGAAGTTAGCGGTAGTGCAAATAAAGGCTAATTCAAACCCATAGATTAATTCTGTAATTAATTACGCTCTTGAGTTTGAAATTGAATGATCATCTCAATATTTGATGACATATTGATTGCTAACTGTTTTGCTGAATTGGTTTCCAATTAATCATCTCGAGTGGACTGATTAATAAGGGGAGTACTTCGAATCAAGTAGAGTGTATAATTAAGCCAAGTAGCGCCACAAGGATAGTGATTTATTAAAACAAATGCATAGTCATTATTGGCGTGTGGGATTCCATCTACTGAACATTTGGCGTGTGGGATTCCATCTACTGAACATTTGGCGTGTGGGATTCCATCTACTGAACATTTGGCATATGGGATTCCATCTACTGAACATTTGGCGTATGGGATTCCATCTACTGAACATTTGAAGTGCGATTTTGTGGACATGATCGAAAAGAGAGCAATGAAATTTTCCGAAACTATGACATGAGATTTCCTGCGAGATATGCCCTTCTGGTGTTGCCATGTAGAGATTACATTTTTTATTAGCACATGTCTGTAAATGCATAATATATATTTGTTATTGTCGATATTAAAAAAAAAAACATTTATTAATTTCTTCTAAATTACAATAAAATATTAGAATGTAACAGTATACTCTGCCGTTTTCCGAAAATGGAAATATTGGAATCTTAAGATTGTTATTCCAACACTTAATAGACGAGAATATAAATAAAAAATAAATGAAGATACCTGCATAATTACTTGTTATATTATTATTTATTTGACTGCTTATTCTATATATTATTAATTAAGATTTCTGATATATTAGATAAATAGTAATTACCATTCTCATTGTTTATTAAATTAGGTCACTACGTATATGATTGTAAGTTATTATCCTTCACCACACACATGAATCGTATTTCTTTTTGGTGAGGCATATAACATATTAAAAAAATAATAATTGTAAACATTTTCTAGGTATCATTGTAATAAAATATTATATATATTTTCAATTAAATAAATAAAAAAATAAATAAAATAAAATCTTTCTGTTCTTTTATGTTATTAGATTAACAACCTTAATTTGTATTATAAAATGTTTTGTTGTGGCGACGAACGCACAATGGAAACGCGTGGTTGTAATAGCGTCGCTGTTTCTACATAATACAAGTGCCCGGGACCACGCCCAACCCTCACACATTATCTGTTTTCCAAAGGGGTCCTTTTCCGCAGCACTCAAACCGTAATGGGATCCTAACTGCCATCAAATTGCTTACATTCTATTCTGAAATCATTTTTACCCCCTGAAAGTACCCGGGACCAGACCTGCCGGGGTACGTGGAACCTCGGGTAGCTACTTACCAACCCACCCTCCCTCGCGGACATTCTCACCCGCTTAATTCATTAAACAAAACATATTACACACTGTCACGATATGTCCCAACAAACCTGCAACTCAACTTGTGTTCTTCCATTTGTATTCGTGGAATAATTCATAGTAATCCGTATAAAAATTCAAATCCATCGAATTTATACGTGAAAAACAATATTTTTTTCAGAATATTTTAAGATTGTCCAAATTTGTCAATGCACAGTACTGGATTTTTTTTATCTCTGGGAACATCTTTAATCAAGATATATTAAAGTATTGAAGATGTCTCACAGAGACGAAATTATATATTTTTTATGGAAAAGCAGGTATGGAAGCCTGTGGGTGTTCATAGGGCTTACGACCTATCGTACTGTTGGCTTAAGTGATCACTCAACACAATGTAACTTTCACATTTCCACCCATGATAGAATACCACATCTATAAAATTTTTGGAAGATGTATATATTTAAGTTTTACAACCCGTTTCACGTATGTGTTGTAATTATAACATTAGCGCCACCGGCGTGCAAAGCTTTTTTTGAGGGAATGTAAAAAAAAGCTTTGGAAGCCGGTTGTAAAAAAGGATATGCAACTTCCAAAATTTGATAGATGTGGTATTCTATCATGGGTGGAAATGGTGAACGTTACATTGTGAAAAGTGATCACTTAAGCCAGCCGTACGATAGGCCGTAAGCCCTGTGAACACTCAAAGACTTCCATACCTACTTTCCCATAAAAATATATTTAATTACTTACCTATGAGACATCTATAACATATCTTGATTAACAATATTTTTTTGTTAAAATATGATTCTTAAAGAATTAAACAAAAATAAAAAAATTAAAACAATTTATTTCTCATCCATTGTCTAAAAAATTAGAGATAGATTCGCCCACCAGCTTTCTTACACTAAGTATAAAACTTATGTAGACATTAATATTTTACAATCAAAATTATGCGTGAACTAAACAATTTTATTGAAAATTAACTAACCTAACCAACTTAACTCAAATATCATGAAAAGCGTATAATATATCAGTTATTTCTCCCTTTTAAATTTTTTATACACATTAAAATCCTCACAACTCCACTTCCTGTAGTTTTGGCAACTTAAAATTTTATACTTAGGCATTTTTTTTATCAAACTTTACCTAAAATTATCATTTTTTAAACAATTACTTCTAAAAGTGTATTTAAATCGAATTTAAAATAGTTTTTAATCTTTACCCCTACGAGCTGATGTTATGTGACTGCATGTCACCCATCAAAATAAAGTTTAATAAATCCTTTCATTATTAATCATCACAAAATTCTGAAATTTCAATATCTGATACGAAAAGTAACAGAATCAAACAAAACTCTGAGCGAATTCACAGCTTGCTGCCATTTTTCGTATCCCTGGTCTTATGAAGGATGTCTCCACTCAATTTATCATTTCATCTCAATTTCAAATCATTTTCCACTTGCTCCTGGAGTTATCGAATATGAAAAATCATTTGTCGCAAGGAACCTCGCAAATTGATTCGGAAGAAAAATCGCGCCAGGCTGTGGGTGTGTGGGTGTTAGTGTCATGACAAATTTACCCGAAAATAAAACGAAAACGCGGCAAACACTTTTTTTCCAGAAATCAAACATCGATTTCAATTCACTTTGAAAAATTGTTCGCACCTCGGGGGTCCGTGTGTGATTTATTCCAAATTCGATTCGATTTGGAATAGAAAACGACTTTCTTTTGTCGCCCGGCAATATTCAAGCTTTCTGCTCCGTAAAATCATTTGTAGATATATACGTACGTAGGTCCAACACATTTTCTATAATTAATTGTTCATCTATGGTAAAGACATACACATCTTTTCGCGCATCCTGTCTCTTTTAGGCCCGGTTGCGCCATCTAAAGTAAAGGTAAAAAAAAGTTACTCGAGGAACTTTTTTTACTAAAACGGGTTGCGCCATCTATGGTAAAAATAT